>VZQC01000091.1:670415-783737 GCA_009823505.1 Rhizomys pruinosus | reverse complement strand
AAAAAAAAAAAAAAAAAAAAAAAAAAAAAAAAGATCAATGAGTTTTATGTGAAATAGTCACCAGTTTCAGATTTCAAATGGAAAATAATTATATATAATATATATATATATATATAAAACAAGCCTAGTGGTGTATGCATTTGATCCCAGCTCTTGAGAGGCTGAGGCCAGTGAATCTTTGTGAGTTCAAGGCCAGCCTGGTCTACATAGCAAGTTCTAGGCTGGCCAGAACTAAAAATATAATAATAAAAACCCCCTAATAATGGGCAGGGGAAGATAGATTGGCCAATAAAGTGCTTGCTATGTGAACATGAGGTCTTGAGTTTGGATCTCCAGTACCCACATAAATAGTGGGCCTGGGAACACCTGTAATCCAGCACTGAGCTGGAGACAGGAAGACCCGTCAGACTTGCTAACCACTTTAATTCATCTGGGAGCTCCTGTCCCAAAGAATAAGTTAGCGGGCCATTGAGGGAGATGCCTGTTGTCACCCTCTGGCTTCTACACTTGGAAGATGTGAACACACTTGCACACAGCAACACACATGCACACACACACAGAGACTTGTACCTCTGAACATACACATACACAATAACTGTGATCATTACTAAAATACTCTGCAGGTTGCCAACTACTTGTTCGTCATGCCAAACTTTCTTCATATATTTTAGCTAATATGACATCACAGCTATCTTCTATAAATCCAGACATTCCAACAATAAACACGAATATGAAATTCTTTTAATTTTTTTCATAAAATACTTTAAAATGTTATCTTTTGATAGGTGCTTTTATTTGTTTGTTTGAGACAATCTCAGTAATTTCATGTAGCCTAGGCTGGCCTTGAATTCCCTCAGTAACTGAGAATGATCTTGAATTCATAATCTTCCTCCTTCCACCTCTAGGCATTTGTCACCACACAGGCCATTATTTTTTTTTTAGTTAATGTTTTAGTATGCCTGCTTTAATTACTAATATAAATAGTAGATACATACAACAGTAAGGAAACAGTTTATGGGATCCTCAATAAAACTGAAATGTAAAAGTTGCCAGAGATCATAAAGTTTGAGAATGGGTGGACCACACTGCTCAGCTGACAAATTCACTATAGTAACTCCACAGGAACTGGGTGGGAGAGAGTCCCGTGGGTAAGGTGCTTGCTGTGAACACATGAAGACCTGAGCTAAGATCCCCAGCACCCATAAAAAGCTGGGCATTTGAAGGTGCACCTGTAATCCCAAACTGGGAGGGGAAGACAGGAAGATCTCTGGGGCTTACTGGGGCAGTCAGTCTAGCTAAATCAAAGAGCTCTAAATTCAGTAAGATCTCAGAAATAAGGTGGAGCAGCCTGAGGAGGCTCAAACGGTAAAGACACCTGCCCCGATTCGGGAAAAGCTGAGCGCCATTCCTGGGACCCGTATGAGGCGGGAGCCGACCCCTGCAAGTTGTCCTCTGACCTCCATATACAGCAGTGGCACGCTCCAGCCAGCACACATAGACATAAAATAAAAATTTTAAATAAGATGCTTAAATAATAAGGGGGGGGCAGGGCGTGGTGGTGCACACCTTTAATCCCAGCACTCAGGAGGCAGAGGCAGGAGGATCTCTGTGAGTTCAAGGCCAGCCTGGTGTACAGAGTGAGCTCCAGGGCAGCTGGGACTAAAGGGAGACCCTGTCTCAAAATGATAATAAATAAATAAATAAATTAATTAATTAAATAGGAAAGCAATAGAGGAAGACACCTGACATCCACTTGTGGCCTCCATGTGTATGGACCTGAGCACATACATGCATACATCACTCACACTGCAAAAAATAGCAAATTTTACAGGAAGAATGTTTTCCAACTACATATTTCATAATTTTTTAAAGATTTACAAAAAACTCGGCATGTAATCTGTAGTGAAAGATTCCTAACATAGAACCTTGCTTCATTGAATTAGGAAACGGATATCTGAAGGCTGAGTGTCAAATTAACCCACGTGTAGAACGTTCCGCTGAACAATTATTCTGCTGTTGCAAAGCACCCTGGGAACATCTCTGTTTTGAAGGCATACCTTTCTACAGGAAGCAAACTGAAGTAACTTGGGGGTTGAGGGAGTAAATATTCCAAACACATTAACAGCGAGTTTTCTGTGTCTCCTCCAGAGGGCGGAAGCGCCCAAAGTTCCCGTCAAACCACCAGACCTGCCAGGGCTCCTTTCCAGGCGTCTGATGTCATCACGCACCCGCGCTCATAAGGGCCGAGTTCGGCCCTGGCCATGCCTGCAGCCTATTGGCGCGCCCGGGACAGCCCCGAAAGCGCCATTGGCTGGTGAAAGGGAAGGGGCGGGTCTCTGCTGGCCCCTCCTCAAGGCGCCTCCTCAGTTGCGGAGGTTCCTGTAAGCGAAGCAGCTAGGCCTTCCGCCCACCCGGAGAGTCCGAGGCCAGGGCTAGTCGTGCAGTGCACAGGTTGCTTCCCCCGGCCTCCAGCTACTCTTCCGCAGCCTCCCGCTGGGTTAGTGGTACCATCGCGCGCCAGTCTGGCGTGCAGTGACGTCAGGCGTGCTCTCGTGGCGATTGGCGAAGGCATGTGGTGCGGGCGAGCGCTGACACGAGTGATTGGACACGCTTTCAGGGGGCGTGCCAGGGAGGCGGGGCTCGCAGCGGTGCTCCCCCAAATAGGGGGCGCGTTGGGACGCTGCAGCATCCGTCGCCTGAGAAGTGGGTAAGTTCTCTGCGGACAGATGAGGGAAGGCTTGAGGGTCTCAGGGACGAAGTGAAGTGGTAGGGCCTCGAGACGCGGTGGAGGTGACCGGGCAGGGACTGCTGCCTTGGGACCCGGGGCTGGGTGCTCGCTGGGCAGAGACAGGCTGGCTGAAGCGACGCGGTGGAGCGTCTGGACCGCGAGGAGCCAGCGAATGCTTGCCCTCCGCCCGTGAATGGGTTGATTCTCAAAACTTGGCTCCGGTCTAGTTAGGGTTAGACTTGTAGGTTTTGTGGGCGACAAATACCTGCGCTTGGTAGAGATGGGAGGCGCTTCTCGAGAACTAGGTGTTCCTAGATAATAGTTTTTACATGTTCTTATCTGCAGTTGGGTAGGTAAATTCCAGTTTGTCCTGTGATGATGAAATTCATTTAAAAATATTTATTTATTGGTTTTAGTTTTTGTATATGCATGTTGGTAAGTGCACCTGTATCGTGCTGTGGCTGCGGAGGGCAGAAGAGGATTCAAACCCGGGTCTTATGCAAGAACAACCAGCGTGCTCTTAACTGCTGAGCCCTCTATCCAGCCCCAATGAAATTCTTTAATAGCCTCGAAGAACATTATAAGTTGAAAGTGTTATTTAAAAACGTTTAATTCCAGAAGAATGAAATCTCCTTTAGTGGAGAGTTAATATATTTAACTAGCCTGTCAATATTGTATTGGCATAGTCTGAGAAAAGAGACTAACTTTGAAGTACATTTTCCCTTCCTTCCCACAATCATTAAGCTCATGTCAGTGTTTCGACGTTGAATATTTTGAATCTCACTATCATCGATGACTCCTGAAAACCCACAATCTCCCATTTAGTTTTAGAAAGTTATAGTATGCATTTTTTGTACTTCATTTCACATCTTTATGTGTACATCTGTGATATGCTTCAACTCCAGTAAGCTATATATTAGAAAGAAAATCACAAAGTAGAGCCAGTTGTGGTAGTGCACAGCTTTAATTCTAGCACTGGGACACAGTTTAAGGCCAGCCTGGTCTATGTACCCAGTTTCAGACGATCCAGGGCTATATAGTGAGACCCTGTCTCAATATATATCAAAGTACAGCACATAGAATCTTGAGGAAAATTGACAAAATTGTAACACAGATGTTTTCTAATTAGGAGCCCAGGTTGAGGAAAACGTGTATTCAGTTTTACTGGGGGAATTGTTTAAAAAGTTATGAATTGAACCTTGAAAACTATTTCAGTAAACACTGATGTGTTGCATTCTGAGGCTACCTGTTGAAGCAGATAATGGCAAAAATACTTGGGATGACTGGGGGTAGGGAGCACATAATAGAGACTCTAGGAGCTGTTGAAAAGTAGGATGAAAAGTTAGGTTCAAGCCAGATTGCAGGACAGTGTGTAAAGAAAAGAGAGAAGATGGGGCTGGAGAGATGGCCTAGCGGTTAAGAGCGCCGACTGCTCTTACAGAGGACCCGGGTTCGATCCCCAGCACCCACATGGCGGCTGAGAGCCGTCTGAAACTCCAATTCCAGGAGAACTCCAGTTCCAGGGGAATCCGAGACCCTCTTCTGACCTCCGCGGCATTGCACGACACGGGTGATCTCAAGCCCCAATTTGGTTTTCTTGTTTTCTTTTGTTTATTTTTTATTTTCAGTGTATGAGTGTACCGTCTGGATGTAGGTAGTGCACCCATGTCGTGCAACGTGCAGAGGTAGGAAGACGCGTTGGATTCCCGGAAACTGGAGTTAAAGATGGTCTTCCTACCCACCATTGGGTGCTGAGAACTGAAACCACGTCCTCTCCAAGAGAAGTCAGTGTTCTTACCTACTAAGCCACTTCTCCAGCCCCCAATTTTGGTTTCTTAATGTCATAGTTTTGCCCAATACTGAGTTGAATTGGTCTGTTCTGTAAGACTGACTATTGTAACTGATAAATCAAGATGAATGTTTTCTTGTGGGAATCTTGAGTGAATTGAAACAACCTTTTCTTCTGGAATTGTCTTGCTTGAAGATTAGGATAAAGTGTTTCACATCTTATTGAAATGGCTAGTGCTTTTCTGTTATAGTAACTTTATGAATACTGCCGGAGTGGTGGTGCACACCTTTATCCCAGCACTTGAGAAGGCCGAGGCAGGTTGATCTCTGAGTTCAAGACCATCCTGGCCTATATAGGGAGTTCCCGACCAGCTGGGGCTGCAGGGAGACCGTCGGAAACAGCAAAAATAAATACGAACGTACATTCACGTTTGGTACAATTTCCTATATTTTTTAAAAATGTAGTTATTTAGTTAAGTTTTTCCATCTATTATCAGTAGAAGATACCTTTTATTTTTACTATTTTTATTTTTAATTCCTGTGTTTGAGTATATTGCCTCCATGTACATAGGAGCACCTTTGTAGTTCAGTGCCCACGGAGGTCAAGAGATGGGGTCGGATCTCCTGTGTCACTAGAGTTACAGACATGCCAATGCTAGGAGTCAAATCCCAATCCTCTTCAAGAGCCACCCAGTGCTCTTAACATGAGCCATACCACCAGCCCCCGGGAGAGTAGTTTAGAAGCTCTGGTTGTAGAACTGTGCTTCTGTCATTCAAGATATAATTGAAATGGGGTAAGTTAAATTTTAGGTTATCTTTTGGTGGTGGTGGTGGTGTCGCGTGGTATTTTTCATTCATTTCTCTTATGTTGTAGGTTGATCCAAATGAAATGAATTATCTAACACGAATTTACTACAAGGCCCAATCTGATGGCATCTGGGGTGAACATGAAATTGATTATATTTTGTTTCTGAGGAAGAATGTAACCTTGAATCCAGATCCCAATGAGATTAAAAATTATTGCTATGTATCAAAGGAAGAACTCAAAGAAATTATGAAACGGGCAGCCAGTGGTGAAATTAAGTTAACTCCATGGTTTAAACGTATTACAGACACTTTTCTCTTTAAATGGTGGGATAACTTAAACCATTTGAGTGAGTTTTTTGACCATGAGAAAATACATAGAATGTGAATTATATAACTGCAATTGACTTTTTTTTCTTCCTCGTGAGACTAGGGTTTGTTTAGTTGGTTTTTTGTTTAGTTTAAGTTTGGTTCCCTTTATGAAAAATAACTGCAAAATGATACTCCAAATAAAAGTTAATTTAGCTCCCTAGATTCATGCACATGAAAAGCTTGAAATAGTAAAAAAAATTTATATTTTGCATTTTGACACACATTTTCAGAACACTTTGTTACTTACCAGATGTTTTATATACCATTGGGTTTTATCATATGACAAAAGTGAGCAAAAGAACCTCTTCTTAGACATTTTCAAAATATTACTAAAAGCCAGGGATACAGATCAATGGTAGTGTGATTGCTTATCGGGCATGAGGCCATGGGCTGTTGAATCTCTGATATGGAAACTAATGTTTATAACAATAATAACAGGCTTAGCATGTTAAGGAAAAGTGAGTGGTATGCAGCCATCCCCGTCTTCAGGCAGGATTAATTTGAGGGCCCCCTTCATAATCAAAAATCTTGATGTTCAATTCTTATATGTAAGACCTAACACAGTGTACATGCTAATGTGAATAGCAGTTAAACTGTGCTGTTGAGGAATTAATGTCAAGGTAAAGTCTATATGTACAGTACAGATGCAGTTTTCTTTCTAATATTTTTAATACAGAATCACTTTGACCCCTTGGTGATGTAGCCCACAATATGAAAGGACTCTAAATACTAATTTCTGTCACTTCCAGTTGATTTTGTGATTTTATCCTGAAATTATCATTTTTCTAAAATTAACTATTACTTTAGGTGGTAATGGTGACTGATTAACTCTTGAATAGCACTTAGCATTTAGCAGTCTGTTCACAATTACAGTGGAAAAATGCTTCTCATAAAATGGTGTCAACTTCTACTTGACAGAAGCTGAGAAGACTCTTGGCTCTCTCAGTACTTGGCCTGGATAATTCTTGTAGGGTCTATCCTGTGTTGAATGTTTAGTAGTATCTATACTGTATACATTAAATGCCAATTGAAATTATAACAGATAATACCAAATGTCCACTAGGGGCAGAGTCACCCTAGTAGAGAACCTCTGTTCAAGGCTTCTTGAGTGGGAGGAGATAGTAATGGAAAGCTAATGTGGAGTAGATGTAGGTTACGGAGTAGGTGTGTATTCTGTTCAAAGTTGTATCTTGCCAGGTGTGATGGTGATAACTTTAATCTAATCACTCAGGATGGGCCAGTGGCAGATGGATCTCTGACTCTGTGCCAACCCTGGTCTATATGATGAGGTCTGGGCTAGCTTGATCATACACATAAAGCCAAATGATCTTGATTATGTAACTTTACAAAACTTGCCTTAGGTTTTGTCAAAATTCGAGATTCTTACGACAGTTTTATTCATAAAGCTGTATATAATAAAATTTTCTTATTACAAAGTTAAAGTTTTTAAATTTATTTCTTGTTAATTGAGTAGTTGATTTGTAATTGAAGATATGGGTATATATCAAGTATTTATTGAAAAAACTTAAAAAATTTTTTTTAATATTTTGTTGGTTTATATTAATACTTGAAATAATAGGTTAATTGCCTTTCCTATCTTAAACATGTGAAATGCCATGTAGTTTTTAAATCATTTTTAATTTTTCTAGTAATTTATTTTTATTTTTCTCAATTTGAGAGCTCTCTCCACAAGATTGTTACTCAGAAGCTTCATGTAGCTAGTGTCTGGGTGCTCTTGCACAGCTGCTGAGACTGCAGGTGCTGGCGAGTGTTAGGTTTGACTATTGTGCTGCTGAAGCCTGGACAGACTTGCCAGCTCCTCTGGGGGCAGGCACAGTTGCTTTCTGAGTGGAAGAGACTCATTAGCAAATCACAGGAGGATGAATCTATGGAAAAAGTTGTCTCTATTCCTGGAGGTGCTTGTGGATGGTGGGATCCTCCCAGTGGTTGGGATCAGTCTATGGGTGGAACCTTAAAACATGGTGGCCGGAGGTAGATCACTTGTGGATGAGATATCTCGGCACCCCAATGGTGGGTTTTGTTTTATTGAGTTTATTTTAGCTATACCTCCTACCACTTAACTGGGTTCCTTTTCACACTTAAGTATGTGTTTTGATATGCAAATAGCTTTCATTTTCAGTGTGTATGGTGTGTGGTGTGCGGTGTGTGTTGTGTGTTGATGCTGTGCAGGTGGAGGCCAGAGGAAGAATGCGCATCTCTTCATCTTCCACATTTAGTTTTCGAGGCAGATTATGACATGAAACTTGAAGCTAGCTGGCTGCATGCTCCTGGACCACCTGTTAACTGGGTGCCTTTTTTTGTTTTTTTTCTTAAAGATTGTCTATTGAACAGGAATACACTTAAGTCATAAATTTGTTGTGACCCTGTCTATTTTGCACGCAGATTCATGGACATGCACTAAATAAGTGTAGGGCTGGCGACATGGCTCAGCAGTTAATAGTACTTGCTTTCTGGAGGACTGAGTTCAATTCCCGGAAACCACGTCAGGCAGCTCCCAAGTGCTTGGAACTCCAGCTCCTGGCCAATGGCTCTGGTTTCCATGGGCCCCAGCACTCATAAGCACATACCAACACATAGGCTAACAAATCATTTTAAAATTTTAAACAAAATCTGAAATAAACATGTTACACATCTGGCGTCAGCGGTAAAGCGGGACAACATCATGAACTTTGCAGGTAAAATGGATGGAGCTGCTAGAAGATATTATGAAGTGAAGTAACACAGTTCCCAGAAAAACAACTATAATACTAAGTCTCCTTAAGCTATGCCTTTAAGCAAAATATATTAATTACAGGAGCTCTGACATCAGCAATGGATTATGCTTACCAAGGAGATGTTGGCCCGGGGATCCAAGCCCACAAAAGGTAAAGGCCTCCTTGGCCTCTAAAACTGGGGTACCCGCAAGAAGAGAGGCAATAAGGCCCTGCTGCCGAAGACTGACGTAACATGGGAAAGATGTATTGAGATCACACTGGCAAGTGGACAGTTGGTCTCTGAAATACCAGCGGAGTTTTACTAAAGGCCACTAAACCAAAAACGCAAATATGGGTCTCCTTGAATCAGGCAAGACTCCTCCGTCAGCAAACACCTCACCTGCCTGGAAATACCATGAAGCAGAGGCAGCCATATGCTGTCTATCCCAAATCTAATTTGACTATTAGCTTCTCCTTGGAGGGAAAACCCACGGCTGATGCCACAAGCTTTACATCCTCTGATGGTTAGGAGATGTTCTAAGCCACCGTATGACCCCTGTCATATTTAACAGGAAAAAATGTTATTCATAGATTAACATACCATCCAACATCTGTCTATACCAAGTAACCTACCATAACAACTAGTACAAATAATGTTTAAATACCTATTGTATTCTAATTGCTTGTGCTTCATTAGTAGGATCAAAAAGGTTATTCCTGGCCAAACTGTCAGCCTATAAAAGAAACAGCCGAATTGACCAGAATTCTAAGACAAACAGCTCCAGAGAACGTACGGCATGTTTTGCTTCTCATCCACCTGTGCCCCTTTTCTAAGCCTAGGGACCAATCTACGGAAGAGGGGCGTGGTAGAACGTACGGACTGTTTGGGGTGAATCATGAGACTACCGCAATATAGTCTGGACACTCATTTGATCAACTAATTGAACATACAAGCCCCCCCTGCTCGGATGGTGGGACCCATGGCTGTGTGGTTTGTACAACTGCTTGAAAATTGGTTTTTAATGAAGGATGCTTTTACTCATTAACTATCACTTTGTTAAGTGAAAAAAAAAAAGATGGCAGGACAGTTATGGCAGAAGCATGATCTGGGGTGATGGGGTGGGTGAGGGAGGGAAAGGGAAATATGCCTGAACTGCATTGGAAAATGATGTATGAAATACACAAAGATCAATAACAAAATGAAAAAAAATTTTAATCTGAAATAAACGTATTGGGAAAGAGGTGTCAACACAAAAGAACCTAAGATGGATTTCGCTAAGCTTTCAAACAAAAGACACTGAAGGAGAGACTACATCCCTGACAGTCCAGTAAAGGAGAGACTACATCCCTGACAGTCCAGTAAAGGAAAAACGAACAGTAGTAAGAAGTGGTTGCCAGGGTTAAGGAAGGGACAATGGTGCAACACAGGAGTTTTAGGCTTGTGAAACCACTGATTCTGTAATGGTGACTGCCAAGTCTCCCTGTACACCCCCCCCCCCCCCACCCAAAACAAGAATGTCCAACACGAAGAGCCTAAACTCTGGGCTTTTGATGATAATGCAGGCTCATAACATACACTGTCGTAACATACACTACTCTGGTGGGGTAGGGGTATTGATAAAGGATTTGGCTAGACCTGAGGGAGGATGGGAGGGCACACAGCAACTCTACCTTCCACTCACTTTCTCTTTGACTTTGAACTGGTCTAAAGAATAATAGTAGGGGCTGGAGAGATGGCCCTAGCGGTTTAAGAGTGTCGACTGCTCTTGCAGAGGTACCCAGGTTCAATCCCCATCACCAACAGGCGGATGAAAAAACCATCTTTACTCCGTTACATGGGAACCAACACCCTCTCTGACCACCGCGGCCATTGCTTACAAACACATAGGTGCACAAACCTACAGCCGCCAGTAATTCATACAACCTAAAAAAGATAAAAAAAATGGTAATAAAAAAAACCTTAATGGAGTGGAGAGGTAGCCAGTGATTAAGTGCTGTTCTAGAGTTCATTTTCCAGCACTCATATCCGGCGCACACAACCACCTGTAACTACAGTTTCAAGGTATCTGCCAACCCTCTGCTGGCCTCCCAGGGCATCGACAAACATGAAACTTAACATCCATAAAAAAAAAAAATTGAATTGGGCATTAAGCATATGAAAATGCCTAACCTCACCAGTGTGGGGCTCATGCCTTTAATCTAGCACTCTGGAGGCAGAGGCAGTAGATCTTTTTTGAGTTCAAGGGCCAGCCTGGTCTACAGAGTGAGTCAGAACAGCTGGGGCAACAGAAAAAAAAAAAAAAAAAAAAAAAAAAAAAAAAAACGAAAAAAAGAAAAGAAAAGCACAGAAGGAAAGGAAAGGAAAGGAAAGAAAGGCCCGGAAAGGAAAGGAAAGGAAAGGAAGAAAGGAAAGAAAGGAAAGGAAAGGAAAGAAAGTAAAAGAAGAAAGAAGGAAAGAAGAAAAAAGAAAAAATGAAAATGCCTAACCTCATAATCATTGGTAAATGTTAAAGAACCAGCTAGGTGTGGGTGGCAATGCCTTTAATCTCAGCACTCAGGAGACACGGATAGGTGAATCTCTGTGAGTTTCAAGCCCCGCCTGGTCTACAGAGTGAGTTCCAGCCGCAGAAAAAAGAACAAAAACGCCAAAATTTAAAAGATCGAATTTACTTTTTTTTTTTTTTTGTCTTTTTTGAGACAGGGTCTCCCTGTAGCTCTAGCTGGCCTGGAATTCACTCTGTAGACCAGGCTGCCCTTGAACTCACAGAGATCTGCCTGCCTCTGCCTCCCAAGTGCTAGGATTAAAGGTGTGGGCCAACACGCCCGGCTAATGTAATTCTTAATCCTGTACATCTTTCTAATGAATAGAAGGTATTATGAAGGGAAACGTGTACCCTCACAGCACTCTCAAAGGGGGGGAGACTAAATAGCTTGAGTTAGCTGTCCCTAAAAGAGCATCTGGCCTGCACCAGAGCTGCCTCGATTCTCATTTCTTTGACTTGTTGGCTGAATCTCCATACTAACCAAACAGTAACTCCTAATAGAATCCCATGAGAAACAGCAAAACTCAGCAAGTACTAGTTGTAATTTCCAGTGCAAGGGGAAAATTGGGCAAATAATCGGCATTTTATAACCAGTCATACTTGTTTTGCTTTTAGGATTATTACATCGAGCTTTTAGTGTCTTCTTGTTTAATACTGAAAATAAGCTCCTTTTGCAACAGAGATCGGATGCTAAAATAACCTTTCCAGGTTAGTATATTTAATGTACATACAAGGTAGATTTTTGTTGGCAGCTTTACTTAATTTATGAATTGACTGAATTTCCTGGAGCCAAGGTCCAAATAGCATCATTTCATATTCTACATAAAATAAGCTTATATGATCAGTATAACCTAGAAAACAGCTTTCATTGGTGTTTTATTGATAAATGTTAAAGGAGTAGACTGTGTGTGTATACATGCCTTATATCTTTTTTTTTTGGAGGCATGGTCTCATAGGTAGCCAAGCTTTACTTTGAATTACTGATCCTTATGCTTTTGTCTCCTAAATTGGGATTACAGGCATGCTCCACCATGCCCAGCTACGTATATTTTAAATATCTGAATTATTTGTTTTTATCTTTTATTTTCGTATTTTGAGACTGAATCTCCCTGTAGCTCCAGCTGGCTTGGAACTTGCTATGGAGACTGAGCTGGTCTCAATCTCAAAGGTTGGCCTGCCTCTGCCTCCTAAGTGCTGAGATTAAAGGTGTGTGCTAGCTACCATGCCCAGCTAATCTTTCTGTTTAAAGAGGTGTTAAAAACTTAATCCACAGCTGGGTGTGGTGGCACAAGCCTTTAATCCCAGCTCTTGGGAGGCAGAGGCAGGTGGATGGATCTCTGTGAGTTCAAGGCCAGCCTGGTCTACATAATGAGTTCCAGGACAGCTGGGGCTACAGGGAGACCCTGTCTCAAAAAGACCAANTAATGCCTGAAATAAACACCAGCCATCTAGATGAACGACAGGTTCAGCTTCTGGCAGAGATGTGTATTCTTATTGATGAAAATGACAAGCAAATTGGGGCTGACACCAAGAAGAACTGTCACCTGAATGAAAACATTGACAAAGGTTGTTTTACCAATAGTTGCTGTAGTCATCCTTTAAGTAATCCAGGTGAGCTTGAAGAAAATAATGCCATTGGTGTAAAACGAGCAGCACAGAGGCGTTTAAAAGCTGAACTGGGAATACCATTAGAAGAGGTAATCAGTCTTACTGGACAACTGTACAACCTAAGTCCAAACCTATATAAAGCTAATGTCTGAGGAGAGTTTTCAGTGGTGCTGGGGTAGAACGCGCCTTTGTGTGTGCTAGGCAAGTGCTGCTCTCGCACTAAGCCATACTCACAGACCGTTCATTTTTATTGTGTTTTTGAGTCAGTCTTGCTGTGTGGCCCAGTCAGCCTTCAGTTCTGAATCCTCTCGCCTTGTCTTCTGGTGCTGGGATTGCAGGAGCGAATCTGCATATCTGCCTCCAACCTTCCAGGAAATTTTAAATTCAAATGTGAACTCTCTGCTTTACAACCTCCTGCTTGATACATTTTGAATAAATAGCATTATGTAGATTGTTCTTGTTTTTTGAGGCAGTGTCTTGCTGTGTTGCTCATTCTGGCCTGAAAAGACCAATGTGCTTGTGTCTTCACCTCCTACATGTTGGGATTATTAGCATGTACTTCCCAGCCCGGCTAAAGTTCCCTTGCTTTTTATTGATTTGGAGAATGGATCTCATGAACCTCAGTCTGGCCTTGAACTTTTTCTGTGGTGAACAGTAACCTTGAAGTGATGGCTTTGCCTTCACGTCCTAGTCTGAGGTTACAGATGTGCACCACCACGCCGTTTATGTAGTGCTTGGGGTGGGACTCTGGGCTTCATCCATGCTAAGAGAGCAAGCTGCCAACTGAGACCTACATCTCTCACCTGTTGGTTTATTTTATGTGTATGAGTGTATTGCCTGTATATAGGTGGGTGCACCTGTTCTGTGCAATGCCTGCAGAAGTCAGAAGAGGGCGTCTGATCCCTGGAACTGGAGTTACAGATGGTTATTAGCTACCATGAGGGTGCTTGGAATTGAACAGAGGACTCTGGCCAGAGCAGTCAGTGCTCTTAACCACTTAGCCATCTCTCCAGCCCCAATTTTGGTTTCTTTTTTTTTTGTTACTTTTATTTCATGTGTATGAGTGTACCGTCTGGATGTAGGTAGGTGCACCCATGTCGTGCAACGCTGCAGAGGTCAGAAGACGGCGTTGGATTCCCCTGGAACTGGAGTTAAAGATGGTTCTTACCCACCATGTGGGTGCTGAGAATCGAACCCACGTCCTCTGCAAGAGAAGTCAGTGTTCTTAACCGCTAAGCCATCTCTCCAGCCCCCAATTTTGGTTTCTTAATGTCATAGTTTTGCCCAATACTGAGTTGAATTGGTCTGTTCTGTAAGACTGACTATTGTAACTGATAAATCAAGATGAATGTTTTCTTGTGGGAATCTTGAGTGAATTGAAACAACCTTTTCTTCTGGAATTGTCTTGCTTGAAGATTAGGATAAAGTGTTTCACATCTTATTGAAATGGCTAGTGCTTTTCTGTTATAGTAACTTTATGAATACTGCCGGGAGTGGTGGTGCACACCTTTAATCCCAGCACTTGAGAGGCAGAGGCAGGTTGATCTCTGAGTTCAAGACCATCCTGGCCTATATAGGGAGTTCCAGGCCAGCTGGGGCTGCAGGGAGACCTGTCTTGAAAAGACAAAATAAATACGAACGTTACATTCACGTTTGAGTAACTTTCTAATATTTTTTAAAATGTAGTATATTTAGTTAATTGTTTTTCCATATATTATCAGTAGAAGAGTACTTTTATTTTTACTATTTTATTTTTATTTCCTGTGTCTTGAGTATATTGCCTCCATGTACATAGGAGCACCTTTGTAGTTCAGTGCCCACGGAGGTCAGAAGATGGGGTCGGATCTCCTGTGTCACTAGAGTTACAGACATGCCAATGCTAGGAGTCAAATCCCAATCCTCTTCAAGAGCACCCAGTGCTCTTAACCACTGAGCCATCCCACCAGCCCCCGGGAGAGTAGTTTAGAAGCTCTGGTTGTAGAACTGTGCTTCTGTCATTCAAGATATAATTGAAATGGGGTAAGTTAAATTTTAGGTTATCTTTTGGTGGTGGTGGTGGTGGTGGTATTTTTAATTAATTTCTCTTATGTTGTAGGTTGATCCAAATGAAATGAATTATCTAACACGAATTTACTACAAGGCCCAATCTGATGGCATCTGGGGTGAACATGAAATTGATTATATTTTGTTTCTGAGGAAGAATGTAACCTTGAATCCAGATCCCAATGAGATTAAAAATTATTGCTATGTATCAAAGGAAGAACTCAAAGAAATTATGAAACGGGCAGCCAGTGGTGAAATTAAGTTAACTCCATGGTTTAAACGTATTACAGACACTTTTCTCTTTAAATGGTGGGATAACTTAAACCATTTGAGTGAGTTTTTTGACCATGAGAAAATACATAGAATGTGAATTATATAAATGAATTGAAATTTTTTTTCTTGCCTAGTGAGACTAGGGTTTTGTTTAATTGGTTTTTTGTTTAGTTTAAGTTGGGCTCCCTCTTATGAAAATTAACTGCAAAATGATACTCCAAATAAAAGTTAATTTAGCTCCCTAGATTCATGCACATGAAAAGCTTGAAATAAGTAAAAAAAAATTTATATTTTGCATTTTGACACACATTTTCAGAACACTTTGTTACTTACCAGATGTTTTATATACCATTGGGTTTTATCATATTACAAAAGTGAGCAAAAGAACCTCTTCTTAGACATTTTCAAAATATTACTAAAAGCCAGGGATACAGATCAATGGTAGTGTGATTGCTTATCGGGCATGAGGCCATGGGCTGTTGAATCTCTGATATGGAAACTAATGTTTATAACAATAATAACAGTCTTAGCATGTTAAGGAAAAGTGAGTGGTATGCAGCCATCCCCGTCTTCAGGCAGGATTAATTTGAGGGCCCCCTTCATAATCAAAAATCTTGATGTTCAATTCTTATATGTAAGACCTAACACAGTGTACATGCTAATGTGAATAGCAGTTAAACTGTGCTGTTGAGGAATTAATGTCAAGGTAAAGTCTATATGTACAGTACAGATGCAGTTTTCTTTCTAATATTTTTAATACAGAATCACTTTGACCCCTTGGTGATGTAGCCCACAATATGAAAGGACTCTAAATACTAATTTCTGTCACTTCCAGTTGATTTTGTGATTTTATCCTGAAATTATCATTTTTCTAAAATTAACTATTACTTTAGGTGGTAATGGTGACTGATTAACTCTTGAATAGCACTTAGCATTTAGCAGTCTGTTCACAATTACAGTGGAAAAATGCTTCTCATAAAATGGTGTCAACTTCTACTTGACAGAAGCTGAGAAGACTCTTGGCTCTCTCAGTACTTGGCCTGGATAATTCTTGTAGGGTCTATCCTGTGTTGAATGTTTAGTAGTATCTCTATACTGTATACATTAAATGCCAATTGAAATTATAACAGATAATACCAAATGTCCACTAGGGGCAGAGTCACCCTAGTAGAGAACCTCTGTTCAAGGCTTCTTGAGTGGGAGGAGATAGTAATGGAAAGCTAATGTGGAGTAGATGTAGGTTACGGAGTAGGTGTGTATTCTGTTCAAAGTTGTATCTTGCCAGGTGTGATGGTGTATACTTTTAATCCTAACACTCAGGAGGCAGTGGCAGATGGATCTCTGACTTTGATGCCAACCTGGTCTATATGATGAGGTCTGGGCTAGCCTGATCTATACAATAAAGCAAAATTGTATCTTGATTTATGTACTTTTAAAAACTTGCCATAGGTTTTGTCAAATTCGAGATCTTAAGACAGTTTTATTCATAAAAGCTGTATATTAATAAAATTTTCTTACAAAGTTAAAGTTTTATAAATTTAATTTCTTGTTAATTGAGTAGTTGATTTGTAATTGAAGATATGGGTATATATCAAGTATTTATTGAAAAAAATTAAAAAATATATTTTAATATTGTCTGGTTTATTAATACTTGAAATAATAGGTTAATCTGCCTTTCATATCTTAAACATGGGAAATGCCATGTAGTTTAAAATATATTTTGTAATATTCTAGTAATTTATTTTATTTTCTAGGAATTTGAGAGCTCTCTCCACAAGATTGTTACTCAGAAGCTTCATGTAGCTAGTGTCTGGGTGCTCTTGCACAGCTGCTGAGACTGCAGGTGCTGGCGAGTGTTAGGTTTGACTATTGTGCTGCTGAAGCCTGGACAGACTTGCCAGCTCCTCTGGGGGCAGGCACAGTTGCTTTCTGAGTGGAAGAGACTCATTAGCAAATCACAGGAGGATGAATCTATGGAAAAAGTTGTCTCTATTCCTGGAGGTGCTTGTGGGATGGTGGGATTCCTCCCAGTTGGATCAGTCCTATGGGTTGGACCTTAACATGGGGCAGGAGGTAGATCACTTGTGGCATGAGATATCTCAGGAACCCCAATGGGTGGGTTTTGTTTTTATTGAGTTTATTTTAGCTATACCTCCTACCACTTAACTGGGTTCCTTTTCACACTTAAGTATGTGTTTTGATATGCAAATAGCTTTCCATTTTCAGTGTGTATGTGTGTGGTGTGTGTGTGTGTGTGTGTGTTGATGCTGTGCAGGTGGAGGCCAGAGGAAGACATTGAGCATCTTCATCTTCCACCTTAGTTTTCGAGGCAGATTCTGACACTGAACTTGAAGCTAGCCTGGCTTGCATGCTCCTGGGATCCACCTGTTAACTGGGTGCTCTTTTTTTTTTTTTTTTTCCTTAAAGATGTACATTGAACAGAATAAACTTAAGCATACATTTGTGTGAACGTGTGGTGTGTGTGTGTGTGTGTGTGTTGATGCTGTGCAGGTGGAGGCCAGAGGAAGACATTGAGCATCTTCATCTTCCACCTTAGTTTTCGAGGCAGATTCTGACACTGAACTTGAAGCTAGCCTGGCTTGCATGCTCCTGGGATCCACCTGTTAACTGGGTGCTCTTTTTTTTTTTTTTTTTNCATATCTCCAGCCCCAGCTTTTTCTAAGCTTCAGAGTTATTCTAGGTTCATCATAGAAGGCATAGACTATTTAATGAAATTCTTTTTTTTTTTTTTTTTTTTTTTTTCTTTTTGGAAAGGGTGTAAGGGTTTATCCATCGTAGCTCTAGCTGGCCTGGGATATTTCACTCTGTAGACTCAGGCCTGCCCTTGAACTCAAAGATGATCGCCTGCCTCTTGCTCCCCAGTGCTAGGATTTAAAGGTGTTCGGTCCAACACGCCCGGCTAATGTAATTCTTAATCCTGTACATCTTTCTAATGAATAGAAGGTATTATGAAGGGAAACGTGTACCCTCACAGCACTCTCAAAGGGGGGGAGACTAAATAGCTTGAGTTAGCTGTCCCTAAAAGAGCATCTGGCCTGCACCAGAGCTGCCTCGATTCTCATTTCTTTGACTTGTTGGCTGAATCTCCATACTAACCAAACAGTAACTCCTAATAGAATCCCATGAGAAACAGCAAAACTCAGCAAGTACTAGTTGTAATTTCCAGTGCAAGGGGAAAATTGGGCAAATAATCGGCATTTTATAACCAGTCATACTTGTTTTGCTTTTAGGATTATTACATCGAGCTTTTAGTGTCTTCTTGTTTAATACTGAAAATAAGCTCCTTTTGCAACAGAGATCGGATGCTAAAATAACCTTTCCAGGTTAGTATATTTAATGTACATACAAGGTAGATTTTTGTTGGCAGCTTTACTTAATTTATGAATTGACTGAATTTCCTGGAGCCAAGGTCCAAATAGCATCATTTCATATTCTACATAAAATAAGCTTATATGATCAGTATAACCTAGAAAAACAGCTTTTCATTTGGTGTTTTATTCGATTAAATGTTAAAGAGTAGACTGTGTGGTCTACAGCCTTATATCTTTTTTTTTTGGAGGCATGGTCTCATAGGTAGCCAAGCTTTACTTTGAATTACTGATCCTTATGCTTTTGTCTCCTAAATGGGATTACAGGCATGCTCCACCATGCCCAGCTACGTATATTTTAAATATCTGAATTATTTGTTTTTATTCTTTTATTTCGTATTTGAGACTGAATCTCCCTGTCGCTCCAGCTGGCTTGGAACACTTGCCTCTGGAGACTGAGCTGGTCTCATCCAAAGGTTTGGCCTGCTCTCTGCCTCCTAAGTGCTGAGATTAAAGGTGTGTGCTAGCTACCATGCCCAGCTAATCTTTCTGTTTAAAGAGGTGTTAAAAACTTAATCCACAGCTGGGTGTGGTGGCACCAAGCCTTTAATCCCAGCTCTTGGGAGGCAGAGGCAGAGTGTGGATGGACTCTGTGGAGTTCTAGGCCAGCCTGGTCTACATAATGAGCACTACAGCCGACAGCTGGGGCTACAGGGAGACCCGTCTCAAAAAGACAAAAAAAACAAAAAAAAAAACAAAAATTATTATACAAATGTCTTTTAGAATATACTTACTGATAGCTCATAGTAACTTAATTTAAAACTCCTAAAAGATTTACTTATGAATTACTATAAGAGTTTACCTCCTTCAGACCTACTTTGAAGAACAGTTACCCTACATATTAATATTTTCCAGGTTGTTTTACCAATAGTTGCTGTAGTCATCCTTTAAGTAATCCAGGTGAGCTTGAAGAAAATAATGCCATTGGTGTAAAACGAGCAGCACAGAGGCGTTTAAAAAGCTGAACTGGATCCCATTAGAAGAGGTAATCAGTCTTACTGGACAACTGTACAACCTAAGTCCAAACCTATATAAAGCTAATGTCTGAGGAGAGTTTTCAGTGGTGCTGGGGTAGAACGCGCCTTTGTGTGTGCTAGGCAAGTGCTGCTCTCGCACTAAGCCATACTCACAGACCGTTCATTTTTATTGTGTTTTTGCGTCAGGTTTGCTGGTGGCCCAGCAGCCTTTCAGTTCGACATCCTCTCCGCCTTGTCTTTGGTGCTGGGATGCAGGAGAGAATCTGCATAATCTGCCCAACCTTCCGGAAATTTTAAATTCAAATCTGTGAACTCTCTGATTTACAACCTCCTGCTGATACCTTTGATAATAGCATTATGTCGATTTGTTCCTGTTTTTTGAGCGTGTCTTGCTGTGTTGCTCATTCTGGCCTGAAAAGACCAATGTGCTTGTGTCTTCACCTCCATCTCTCCTACCCCCCACTACATGTTGGGATTATTAGCATGTACTTCCCAGCCCGGCTAAAGTTCCCTTGCTTTTTATTGATTTGGAGAATGGATCTCATGAACCTCAGTCTGGCCTTGAACTTGCTGTGTAGATCAGGCTGGTTTTGAACTCATGGAGATCTGCCTTTCTTTGCCTCCTCAGTGCTGATATTTAAGATGTGCACCACCACGCCGTTTATGTAGTGCTTGGGGTGGGACTCTGGGCTTCATCCATGCTAAGAGAGCAAGCTGCCAACTGAGACATACATCTCTCACATGTTGTTTATTTTATGTGTATGCGTGTATTGCCTGTATATAGGTGGGTGCACCTGTTATGTGCAATGCCTGCGAAGTCAGAAGAGGGTGTCGGATTCTGGAGTTCTCCTGGAATTTTGAGTTTCAGATGGTTATTAGCTACCATGAGGGTGCGGAATCGAACAGAGGACTCTGGCCAGAGCAGTCAGTGCCTTAACCACTAAGCCATATCTCAAGCCCCAATTTGGTTTTCTTGTTTTCTTTTGTTTATTTTTTATTTTCAGTGTATGAGTGTACCGTCTGGATGTAGGTAGTGCACCCATGTCGTGCAACGTGCAGAGGTAGGAAGACGCGTTGGATTCCCGGAAACTGGAGTTAAAGATGGTCTTCCTACCCACCATTGGGTGCTGAGAACTGAAACCACGTCCTCTCCAAGAGAAGTCAGTGTTCTTACCTACTAAGCCACTTCTCCAGCCCCCAATTTTGGTTTCTTAATGTCATAGTTTTGCCCAATACTGAGTTGAATTGGTCTGTTCTGTAAGACTGACTATTGTAACTGATAAATCAAGATGAATGTTTTCTTGTGGGAATCTTGAGTGAATTGAAACAACCTTTTCTTCTGGAATTGTCTTGCTTGAAGATTAGGATAAAGTGTTTCACATCTTATTGAAATGGCTAGTGCTTTTCTGTTATAGTAACTTTATGAATACTGCCGGGAGTGGTGGTGCCCACACCTTTACTCCCAGCACTTGAGAGGCAGAGGCAGGTTGATCTCTGAGTTCAAGACCATCCTGGCCCTATATAGGGAGTTCCCGACAGCTGGGGCTGCAGGTGAGGACCGTCTGAAAGACAAAATAAATACGAACGTTACATTCACGTTTGGTACAATTTCTAATATTTTTTAAAATGTAGTATATTTAGTTAAGTTTTTCCATCTATTATCAGTAGAAGAGTACTTTTATTTTTACTATTTTATTTTTAATTCCTGTGTCTTGAGTATATTGCCTCCATGTACATAGGAGCACCTTTGTAGTTCAGTGCCCACGGAGGTCACAGAGATGGGGTCGGATCTCCTGTGTCACTAGAGTTACAGACATGCCAATGCTAGGAGTCAAATCCCAATCCTCTTCAAGAGCCACCCAGTGCTCTCTAACCACTAGCCATCACCACCAGCCCCCGGGAGAGTAGTTTAGAAGCTCTGGTTGTAGAACTGTGCTTCTGTCATTCAAGATATAATTGAAATGGGGTAAGTTAAATTTTCAGGTTATCTTTTGGTGGTGGTGGTGTGTCGCGTGGTATTTTTAATTATTTCTCTTATGTTGTAGGTTGATCCAAATGAAATGAATTATCTAACACGAATTTACTACAAGGCCCAATCTGATGGCATCTGGGGTGAACATGAAATTGATTATATTTTGTTTCTGAGGAAGAATGTAACCTTGAATCCAGATCCCAATGAGATTAAAAATTATTGCTATGTATCAAAGGAAGAACTCAAAGAAATTATGAAACGGGCAGCCAGTGGTGAAATTAAGTTAACTCCATGGTTTAAACGTATTACAGACACTTTTCTCTTTAAATGGTGGGATAACTTAAACCATTTGAGTGAGTTTTTTGACCATGAGAAAATACATAGAATGTGAATTATATAACTGCAATTGACTTTTTTTTCTTGCCTGTGAGACTAGGGTTTGTTTAGTTGGTTTTTTGTTTAGTTTAAGTTTGGTCCCTCTTATGAAAAATAACTGCAAAATGATACTCCAAATAAAAGTTAATTTAGCTCCCTAGATTCATGCACATGAAAAGCTTGAAATAGTAAAAAAAATTTATATTTTGCATTTTGACACACATTTTCAGAACACTTTGTTACTTACCAGATGTTTTATATACCATTGGGTTTTATCATATGACAAAAGTGAGCAAAAGAACCTCTTCTTAGACATTTTCAAAATATTACTAAAAGCCAGGGATACAGATCAATGGTAGTGTGATTGCTTATCGGGCATGAGGCCATGGGCTGTTGAATCTCTGATATGGAAACTAATGTTTATAACAATAATAACAGGCTTAGCATGTTAAGGAAAAGTGAGTGGTATGCAGCCATCCCCGTCTTCAGGCAGGATTAATTTGAGGGCCCCCTTCATAATCAAAAATCTTGATGTTCAATTCTTATATGTAAGACCTAACACAGTGTACATGCTAATGTGAATAGCAGTTAAACTGTGCTGTTGAGGAATTAATGTCAAGGTAAAGTCTATATGTACAGTACAGATGCAGTTTTTCTTTCAATATTTTTAATACAGAATCACTTTGACCCCTTGGTGATGTAGCCCACAATATGAAAGGACTCTAAATACTAATTTCTGTCACTTCCAGTTGATTTTGTGATTTTATCCTGAAATTATCATTTTTCTAAAATTAACTATTACTTTAGGTGGTAATGGTGACTGATTAACTCTTGAATAGCACTTAGCATTTAGCAGTCTGTTCACAATTACAGTGGAAAAATGCTTCTCATAAAATGGTGTCAACTTCTACTTGACAGAAGCTGAGAAGACTCTTGGCTCTCTCAGTACTTGGCCTGGATAATTCTTGTAGGGTCTATCCTGTGTTGAATGTTTAGTAGTATCTCTATACTGTATACATTAAATGCCAATTGAAATTATAACAGATAATACCAAATGTCCACTAGGGGGCAGAGTCCACCCTAGTAGAGAACCTCTGTTCAAGGCTTCTTGAGTGGGAGGAGATAGTAATGGAAAGCTAATGTGGAGTAGATGTAGGTTACGGAGTAGGTGTGTATTCTGTTCAAAGTTGTATCTTGCCAGGTGTGATGGTGTAACTTTAATCCTAACACTCAGGAGGCAGTGGCAGATGGATCTCTGACTTGATGCCAACCCTGGTCTATATGATGAGGTCTGGGCTAGCTGATCTATACAATAAAGCAAAATTGATCTTATTTATGTACTTTTAAAAACTTGCCTAGGTTTTGTCAAAATTCGAGATTCTTACGACAGTTTTATTCATAAAGCTGTATATAATAAAATTTTCTTACAAAGTTAAAGTTTTATAAATTTATTTCTTGTTAATTGAGTAGTTTGATTTGTAATTGAAGATATGGGTATATATCAAGTATTTATTGAAAAAATTAAAAAATTTTTTAATATTGTTGGTTTTATTAATACTTGAAATAATAGGTTAATCTGCCTTTCTATCTTAAACATGGGAAATGCCATGTAGTTTTTAAAATCATTTTTATTTTTCTAGTAATTTATTTTTATTTTCTAATTTGAGAGCTCTCTCCACAAGATTGTTACTCAGAAGCTTCATGTAGCTAGTGTCTGGGTGCTCTTGCACAGCTGCTGAGACTGCAGGTGCTGGCGAGTGTTAGGTTTGACTATTGTGCTGCTGAAGCCTGGACAGACTTGCCAGCTCCTCTGGGGGCAGGCACAGTTGCTTTCTGAGTGGAAGAGACTCATTAGCAAATCACAGGAGGATGAATCTATGGAAAAAGTTGTCTCTATTCCTGGAGGTGCTTGTGGGATGGTGGGATTCCTCCCAGTTGGATCAGTCCTATGGGTTGGACCTTAACATGGGGCAGGAGGTAGATCACTTGTGGCATGAGATATCTCGGAACCCCAATGGGTGGGTTTTGTTTTTATTGAGTTTATTTTAGCTATACCTCCTACCACTTAACTGGGTTCCTTTTCACACTTAAGTATGTGTTTTGATATGCAAATAGCTTCCATTTTCAGTGTGTATGGTGTGTGTGTGTGGTGTGTGTTGTGTGTTGATGCTGTCAGGTGGAGGCCAGAGGAAGACATTGAGCATCTTCATCTTCCACCTTAGTTTTCGAGGCAGATTTGACACTGAACTTGAAGCTAGCTGGCTTGCATGCTCCTGGATCCACCTGTTAACTGGGTGCTCTTTTTTTTTTTTTTTCTTAAAGATGTACATTGAACAGAATAAACTTAAGCATACATTTGTGTGAACCTGTCTATTTTGCACGCAGATTCATGGACATGCACTAAATAAGTGTAGGGCTGGAGAAATGGCTCAGCAGTTAAGAGTACTTGCTCTTCTGGAGGACCTGAGTTCAATTCCCGGAAACCACGTCAGGCAGCTCCCAAGTGCTTGGAACTCCAGCTCCTGGCCAATGGCTCTGGTTTCCATGGGCCCCAGCACTCATAAGCACATACCAACACATAGATATACAAATAATTTAAAATTTTAAAAAAATCTGAAATAAACATGTACACATCGGAGTTCAGCGGTAAAGAGGGACAACATCATGAACTTTGCAGGTAAATGGATGGAGCTAGAAGACATTATGTTAAGTGAAGTAACACAGTCCCAGAAAAACAAATATAATACTAAAGTCTCCTTAAGCTATGCACTTAAGCAAAATATATTAATACAGGAGCTCTGACATCAGCAATGGATTATGCTACCAAGGAGATGTTGGCCAGGGGATCCAAGCCCCCACAAAAGGTAAAGGCTCCTTGCCTCTAAACTGGGATACCTGCAAGAAGAGAGGCAATAAGGCCCTGCTGCCGAAGACCTGACGTTAACATGGGAAAGATGTATTGAGATCACACTTGGAAGTGTACAGATGATCTCTGGAATACCAGAGAGTGTTACCAAAGGCCACTAAACCAATAAAGCAAATATGGGTCTCCTTGAATCAGGCAAGACTCCTCCGTCAGCACCAGCTACACCTCACCTGCCTGGAAATACCATGCAGCAGAGGCAGCCATATGCCTGTATATCCCAAATCTAATTGGCTATTAGCTCTCTCCTTGGAGGAATAACCCACGGCTGATGCCACAAGCTTACATCCTCTGATGGTTAGGAGATGTTATAAGCCACAGTAGGACCCTGTCATATTTAACAGAAAAAAATATAATTCATAGATTAACATACCATCCAAACATCTGTGTCTATACCAAAGTAACCTACCATAACAATTAGTACTGTTTAAATACCTATGTATCTAATTGCTTGTGCTTCATTAGTAGGATCAAAAGGTTATTCCTGGACAAACTGTCAGCCTATAAAAGGAAACAGCCAGAATTGACCAGAGTCTAAGACAACAGCTCCAGAGAAAGTAGACTGTTTTGCTTCTCATCCACCTGTGCCCCTTTTCTAAGCCTAGGGAACAATCTTCGGAAGAGGGGGCGTGGTAGAATGTAAGGACTGTGATTGGGGTGAATGGTCAAACTACAGCAATATAGTCTGGACACTCATTTGATCAACTTAATTGAACATACAAGCCCCCCCTGCTGGATGGTGGGACCCATGGGCTGTGTGGGTTTGGGTACAACTGCTTGAAAATTGGTTTTACATGAAGGATGCTTGTACTCATAAATTATCACTTGTTAAAGTGAAAAAAAAAAGATGCAGGACAGTTATGGCAGAATGCATGATCTGGGATGGGGTGGGGTGAGGGGAAGGGAAAGGGAAATATGCCTGAACTGAATTGGAAAATGATGTATGAAATACACAAAGCATCAATAACAAAATGAAAAAAAATTTTAATCTGAAATAAACGTATTGGGAAAGAGGTGTCAACACAAAAGAACCTAAGATGGATTTCGCTAAGCTTTCAAACAAAAGACACTGAAGGAGAGACTACATCCCTGACAGTCCAGTAAAGGAGAGACTACATCCCTGACAGTCCAGTAAAGGAAAAACGAACAGTAGTAAGAAGTGGTTGCCAGGGTTAAGGAAGGGACAATGGTGCAACACAGGAGTTTTAGGCTTGTGAAACCACTGATTCTGTAATGGTGACTGCAAGTCGTCATGTACACCCACAGAATGTCCAACACGAAGAGCCTAAACTCTGGGCTTTTGATGATAATGCAGGCTCATAACATACACTGTCGTAACATACACTACTCTGGTGGGGTAGGGGTATTGATAAAGGATTTGGCTAGACCTGAGGGAGGATGGGAGGGCACACAGCAACTCTACCTTCCACTCACTTTCTCTTTGACTTTGAACTGGTCTAAAGAATAATAGTAGGGGCTGGAGAGATGGCCTAGCGGTTAAGAGTGTCGACTGCTCTTGCAGAGGACCCAGGTTCAATCCCCAGCACCCACATGGCGGATGAAAACCATCTTTAACTCCAGTTCCAGGGGAATCCAACACCCTCTTCTGACATCCACGGCATTGCACAACACAGGTGCACAAACCTACATGCAGCCAGTACATTCATACACATAAAAAGATAAAAAAATGGTAATAAAAAAAACCTTAATGGAGTGGAGAGGTAGCCAGTGATTAAGTGCTGTTCTAGAGTTCATTTTCCAGCACTCATATCCGGCAGCACACAACCACCTGTAACTACAGTTTCAAGGGATCTGACACCCTCTGCTGGCCTCCCAGGGCATCGACACACATGAAACTCTACACATCCATAAAAAAAAAAAATTGAATTGGGCATTAAGCATATGAAAATGCCTAACCTCACCAGGTGTGGTGGCTCATGCCTTTAATCCTAGCACTCTGGAGGCAGAGGCAGGTAGATCTTTGTGAGTTCAAGGCCAGCCTGGTCTACAGAGTGAGTTCCAGGACAGCTGAGGCTACAGGGAGACCCTGTCTTGGGGGAAAAAGAAAAGAAAAGAAAAGAAAAGAAAAGAAAAGAAAAGAAGGAAAGGAAAGGAAAGGAAAGGAAAGGAAAGGAAAGGAAAGGAAAGGAAAGGAAAGGAAAGGAAAGGAAAGGAAAGGAAAGGAAAGAAAGAAAGAAGAAAGAAAGAAAGAAAGAAAAAGAAAAAATGAAAATGCCTAACCTCATAATCATTGGTAAATGTTAAAGAACCTAGCTAGGTGTGGTGGCACATGCCTTTAATCTCAGCACTCAGGAGACACGGATAGGTGGATCTCTGTGAGTTCAAGGCCAGCCTGGTCTACAGAGTGAGTTCCAGGCCAGCAGAAAAAGAACAAAACCGCCAAAATTTAAAAGATCGAATTTACTGGGCTGGAGAGATTGCCTAGCGGTTAAGAGCACCAACTGCTCTTGCAGAGGACCCGGGTTCGATCTCCAGCACCCACATGACGGCTGAGAACCATCTGTAACTCCAATTCCAGGAGAGCTCCAGTTCCAGGGGAATCCGACACCCTCTTCTGACCTCTGCGGCATTGCACGACACGGGTGCACAAACCTACATGCAGACAGTACATTTATACACATAAAAATAAATAAAATTTAAATAAATAAATAAATAAATAAAAGATCGACTTTTACCAAGAAAGGGCGGGATGTAAAGTCACACCACGTGAGAGTACAAGCTGTTTTACTGAGAAACGTTTCAACTGAAGTCAAATACATCCTGCCTGGTGTGACACCTACCTGGATGACTCCATTGGCTTGATGTCCTTTTTTAAAATTTATTTTTATATGTTTCAATATTTTGCCTGCATGTATGTTGTGTGCCTGTGTTGTGAAAAGCCTGCCAAGGCTAGAAGAATGTGGTGGATCCCCTGAAACTGGAGTTACAGATGCTGCTGGCTGCCATGTAGGTGCTGGGAACCAAGCCTGGGGAGCAACCAGTTCTCTTAACTGCTGAGCCATCGCTCCGGCCCAATTTCATTCAGTTTCCACCATTGGATTGGTCTGTGGGCATTTTCTTGGTTGTTGAGTGATGTGGGAGGGCCCAGACTATTGTGGGGAGTACCACCTCTGGGAACTTGGCTGAGTACAGGCTAGAAGCCAGTGAGCAGCATTCCTCCATGGTCTGTGCTTCAGCTCCTGCCTCCAGGTTCCAGCCCTGACTTCTCTCAGTGATGAACTGTGGTCTGGGAGATGAGAGATAAAATAAACCCTCTCCTCCCCAAGTTGGTTTGGTTAGTGTTTTTATCACAGCAATAGGAAACTGAGACATTAACCTTGGCCTTCATTATGTGAACACATTGGCATTGTTCTTGGGGTACAAAATGAGTACTTTGGGGCTGAAGAGATGGCTCAGCGGTTAAGAGCATCGACTGCTCTTGCAGAGAATCCGGGTTCAATTCCCAGCACCCACATGGTGGCTAAGAACCATCTTTGACTCCAGTTCCAGGGGAATCCGACGCCGTCTTCTGACCTCCACAGCATTGCATAACACGGCTGCACCAACCTACATGCAGACAGTACATTCATATACATAAAAAATAATAAATTTTAAAAAAGAAAATGAGTACTTTGAGAAGCTAGTGTCCTTTGATCTCCACATACACCCCCCACACCCCTAAAGTAATTTTTTCAAAGCCAATTTTTATTGAAGCTTTGTGCATTTCATACAAAATTACATTACAAATCAAATCTAGACCTGTGCCTCCCTCCCTGCCCCCTACCCCACCAGAGCTCATGCATTCTGCCAAACATGTTTTTCATCTTTTTCCCAGTCTCTCTCAAAATTCTCGACACAGAAATTTACTGTTTCAAGCAGAAGGTCACTGTTTCAGTCAGTTCTTTGACCCAGTCTTCTTGTTCTTGTTGTTGTCCCTTCCAATATCCTTCACTCCAAAATATGCATATATGCATGCCACATATATCATAGGTTTTAGCATCTTCAGCTTATGATTTTTTTCATTATTAGGCTGAAAGATGTCATGTTTGAAAATTCCTCCTTGGCAAGCCCAAGCAACCATCAATCCTGCCCTTGTGCTCCACACTGGGGTTTCCCTTCCCACGGCCACCAAATGGGGTCCAGTAAGCACTGCGTTCTGTCTTGATCTTCCTGTACCGGTCTCCATGATACAGCCTGGGTAGTCCAACAATGGCAGTCTATACTCTGAAGAGGCTGAAATCCCATAGTAGTAGCTCAGTCCACAAGTTGGATGTCTCAGCAGTCCCCATCTGGCACTGAAGGTTTGGAGGATTCTTGGAGAGATGTGAGTCATCAGTCCATATTAGAAGGTTGCAAAGCTGTGTCTCACATCTTTGAAGGATGGCAAAAGCTGTGGCAGCCACAGGGTAGCTGCACTTGCCAGTAAGACAGGCAAAACAACTGTGCTATTTTTTTCTTTTACTTTTTGTCTTTTTTTTACCAGTCCTCAGAGGAGGAGAGGACATGGACAGAATCCACCCTTAAGTTTATGATGTCTGTCTGTTGGTCCTGAATTCGCTGCAGCTGGAGGCCATCAATGGTGTAGAGAAAAAGACATGGCCCACTCCCAAAGACGATCACATCTGCATCACTGACTCCCATCGACAGTGGGAGCTCTATGTGTTCCGGCAAAAGGAAATTTGCAATCCGATATGCTGCAACAATTTCTTTGCCCAAAATTGTCTCCAGTCCTAGATCAAAAGTGACAAAACCCGTGCATTCAGGGGATGTACTTTGATACATCACTGTTATCCTATTTCTTCTCCTTGGGGTCCAGCAGGCTCTGATGCACAATGGAAAGGGGAAAGAGATACCCAGTGGCGAGGTGTTCTCTGACGGTCTCAGTAAGGACTGCATTAGATACACCTTTGGGACAACATTCCGATGGATCTTGGGTATAAAGACCCAGTTATTCCCAGGAGAGCAGGTTAAGAAGTGAGCAAGTGATTGAAATGCTTTGAATTTAAACACAAGCTATAACTCAGGCATTGTAAATGTGTAGATCTCACCCACATAATCACCCACCAGCAGGAACGGGCCATCCTTTGTAAGAAAAGCTCTCAAAACAAAACATTCATGGGGCATGACACGAGTAGCTATAGCATCCTGATCACGACAGTTCCACACTTTGATGGTTCTTTCCATGTCAGCAGTGATGGCGAGGTGCATCTCAGGGAGGGTAGCCAGCTTGTTAATTTCATGCTGCTGGACTGGACTTCTCCAGGTCATAATGCCCATAGTCCCCTTGTATTTCTCTGTAGATGAAGTCTTCTTGCTGAGCCCCTTCCATGCAGCGTTCCCGCTTTGTTCTGAAGAGGAAGAACTGCTTCCAGGTGTGCGCGCCCAGCTGCTGCCACATCTGTGTGCACAAGTGTTCCCTAGTGACATCCCCAAGGCACCATTTCCTCAGACACAGTCTCCTCCACAGGAACCCCCTGTCTGCAACCTCATTCCAGCTCTTTCTCACTTGGGCAGCCTGGAGCAAGCTGAAGCCGTCCAAGTAGCTGAAGATTTTTGTCAGAGGCTCTGCAGGCAAGTGGATCTCTATCTCCTACTTTTTGTCTTTTTACTAAGATCTCAAGTTTTATACCTGAAGTACGAATTTTCAGGCCTTATTATTTATTTATTTCTGGTTATAAACTAATTTTTAAATTTTATTTTATGCTAATCAGTATCTTGCCTACATTTATGGAAGTGTACCATTGTGCGCAGTGCCAGTGGAGGCCAGAAGAGGGCATCAGATGCCCTGAAATGGGAATTAAAGATGCTTGTTAGCCACCATGTGGGTGCTGGGAACTGAATGAACCCTGGTCCTCTGCAAGAGCACTCTTCACTACCCTTCAGTACTCTCACTACTAAGCCATCTCTCCAGTCCAGCCTCCATAATTTTCTTTTTCTTTTTCTTCAGCCCCTGAAATCTGAGATTATTATTATTATTATTATTATTATTAATATTATTATTATTTTGGTCTTTTCAAGACAGGGTCTCCCTGTAGGCCCAGCTGTCCTGGAACTCACTCTGTAGACCAGGCTACCTTGAACTCACAAAGATCCACCTGCCTCTGCCTCCCAAGTGCTAGGATTAAAGGTGTGCACCACCACGCCCAGCTCGATAATTTTCTCTTTAAAGATGAACTCCTCTCCTTTCCCATCATGGGCTATATACTTGATATACACTTTACTCCATTTTCTCACAAGATTTTCAGAATCAAGTGATTTCTGGCAAGAAACAAAACCAAAATCATGCCATTCCCCAGTAGACTTGGATGAAAACTGATAACACAATCAGGTACAACTCCAAGAAAAGACCTTGGAGCAGAGCCGAGCTGGTCTGTAACGACGTATACAACCGATGATTTATAGTGAATCATGGTCAATGATCAATTCTACCAGATGGAGGTGAATGTTTTCACTTCTGGAGATCTAGGTGTGTTTGACTGGGAAGTCTATCTGCTCTACTTCATCGAGTTGGTTGGTTCGGTAATAAATATGTAGGATCCTTAAAGTTGAAAAGATGACATATACCTCAACCTCCACAGCTATTCTGTCTGTGGGGTGAGTCTATCAGACTCTTGGTGCTTCCCTGTCTTCAAAACTAAGTCATAGCAGAGCTTGGAGGTTTGTTCTTAAAAGTAAATGAGTTTCCATTACGCAAAGCAGTTCCCTGCTCAGGACATAGAACATACTTGCTGAGCCTTTGCCCTTATCATCCATACATGGAGAAAGCCAATCTTCAATGACTTGTTCAGTTATTTATTTGATTGATTGGTTACTTCTTTGTAGTCTTGGAATTTTGGCTGTTTGAAACAGGGTCTTTCTATGTAGCTCAGGTTAGCCTGGAGTTCATGATCCTCCTGCCTCAGCAGTCCAAGTGCTAGGATTGTAGATGTGCCTGATAAATTTTTTTTTTTTGCAGACAGGGACAGGGTTTCATCTTGTTGACCAGGATGGCCTAGAACTCATAATCCCGCCTCTTATGGTTGTCTTGGATTGTCAGCTTACATACCTGGGAAGAAGGAACCTCATTCCCCTACTGGATGGTCTGCGGCACATGTATGAGGCCTTTTACTAATTATTGAGTGATCTGAGTGATACCATCCCTGAGCAGGTTGTGTAAGAAAGGCTGACTACAGGCCACAGGAGGAAGGCAGTGTAAAGAGGGACCAGTTATAAGGAAACAAGATAGACTCCGTTTTTCTATTTTGAGGAAATACACCATCCGAGAAAAGCCCCCCCCCCCCCAGATTCCAGGAGAAACCACAGAATATCTCAATAGTTAACAGGGGAGGACCAAAGGTTGTTTGTTGAAAATAACTAACAGGGAAAGACTGATGGTTAAACATATTTGCTCTTCCGGTGAGTAAAATCTCCCCCCATGGCGCCCCCAAAGCCGCCAGGTGGCCCCGACCCATCAGTCTAAAAATCATGCTTCCTCAGTCCCTATGAATCAATAACAAAATGCCAAAACTGGAAAATTCCCCATTTGCAGTTTTTCCTTTAAAACATCCTCCTCCGACACTGCCCCTGACCTGTAGGACCGCGTCTCCCAGCCTGCTGTGTCAGAAGGGTGGTGGTCCAAGCTTGAGCTTGAATTAAAGACTCTTTGCATTTACATCGGAGCCGCGTGTCCTGGAGGTGTTTCGGGGGTCCCAGTGATCTGGGCATAACATATGGGGGCTCGTCTGTCTGGGATTCTCCAGACCCTCAGGACCCCGATCCGAAGAGTCTAATACCGGCCGGTAAGTGTCTCAGTCTTGTCCTCTGTCTGTTGTCTTCTCTGTGCTTGTTTCAATCAGACCTCGAGGCAGTGGGAAAAGGCTATAGAGGCCTAAAGTGGACACACTGGTGGGTCAAAAGCAGACCGGCTCAGAAAGACGTTTCTGACCCAGGGGCGGATGAGGTGCCCGCCCAACAGAATAAGTTTTTTTTAGTGAGAGGTGGATGAGGTGCCTGCCCAGCCAAAACCAAGTGCATGGATTTTTCTGTGTCTTCAGTCGCACAGCGACCTGAGTGTTGGTTTGTCTGTTTTGTGTCTCATGTTGATTGTTCTCTGTGGTTATCAGACTTTGATGGATGTTATGGGACAGACTGCTTCTTCCTAACCCTTCCCTTCTCCAATTCCAGCTCCCCAAACTAACGCTGTTTATCCTACAGGGAAGGTAGCCGCTCTAGTGACTAATGAAAGCAACTTTCATGTGTCTAAGCACGTGCCTAAGTTTTGTGTGTGGTTGTAATTTGGTCATTATAATTATCTCACGTTGGTTCTGTCAAACAAAATGGCCACTTCACGTTTCAATCCTTTATGTGCACAGAATCATTCATTTTGGTATGCCAGACTAGATACCCATATGCAAACTTTAAAATTCGATATTTAAAAATGCATTTAAAGGCCTAAAATTTGGATTCTATAGACATCTCTAAATTTATTGTCTCTGAGTCTATCAAATACTTCACAACAGGTGGTAATTTTTGTAGGAATTAACTTCTGAATTAACTGTTTAAGGATCCTATTTTCTAAGATGACATTTTGGGTTGTGTCTGCTTTCAAAAAGGTAACTTACTTGCTTTGGAATTATCTATTTCTTTCTTTTTTTTTCTTTTTATTTATTTTTCCCCCCCAGAAAATACTTGAAGGAATTATCTATTTTTCTTTGAGACCTCTGTGGACCAGATTCAGGGCTGGAAATAAAGTCTTGGACTGGCTTTTATTTTGGATGGGGCAGTTGTGCTGCCCCTTAGGACCAGGTGTGGTGGCACACACCTTTAATCCCAGTCCTTGGGAGGCAGAGGCAGGCAGTTCTTTGTGAGCTCAAGGCCAGCCTGGTCTACAGAGCAAGTTCCAGACCAGATGAGACTAAAGGGAGAGCCTCTCTCAAAAAGACCAAAAGAACCAAAAAAAAAAAAAAGAAAAAAGCATTTGTGTGAGTGTTGGTAATTCCCACATGCATGTATATTACACATGTGTATGTAACTATTGGTAATTTTCCACCTGAAGTAAATAACATGGTGTTAGAGAAAATAAATACCAGGTAGCTGTCTCCATTGAAATAGTTCTTGGCTTTGGGCAGGTCCCCAAGGGACTCACAGCTCCTGGCCACAAAGGTGCATACCATACACACAACTCTGGCTAGAGAGTGGGAACCCCTGGTGCTTAAGGTCCCTGCCTTACTCCCAATCTCATCTGGTCAGTGGTCTGGGCCTTAGGTGTGAGTGAGAGTTGTTTTTGGGTAAAAGGATGCATCAAGCATATTGGAGCCAGTAAGAGGCATGTGGGCAAGATGAATGTGCGTGTTTGAGGTGGCTGGGGCTTACTGTCCCTGCACTGGGAGGAGGTGTTGAGATATCTTCTAGGCAGAGAAGGTGTGGAAAAACCCAAACAAGGCACTGGAATTGTCCTGTTTTTACTGATGGACGAAGGGAGAAGCCTATGCTGAGTCTCTGACAAGGAAAAAGGCAGATTAGAGATTTTTGTGATGCATCAGCCAGGTTGGAGGTTGGTCATAGCAGGGCCATTTCTCACCTCTCACCACCTGCACTTGCTCCAGACTCAAGTCACATTTGAACCTGACTGCTCTGGTGACCACTGCTCTGAGGTGGGTCAAATGGTGTCACTTTAAAGTTCATACCCACTTAGAGGCTTAGAGTGTGGCCCAGCTTCAGTTGTAACTAGAGTAATTGTTGAGGCAAGAATGGACCCTAAACCACAGGAACACAGAGATCCCTGTGAGGCTGGAGCTAGGCAGTGCAGTGACAGAGCTACAAGCTGAGTAGACAAGGCACTGCCAGCAGAGAGCTGGGTTCTCCCAGAGGCTCACCAGAGCCAGCGCTGCCCGAAACTCAATTTTAGACTTCAGAGGAATGTCTGTGCTTTGGTGAAGCTATCTAGTTGATCATCGATTTACTTAGAAGGGAGAGAGACAGTGTAAGCCACAAGCCAGTTTTGGGTTTAGAGACATCTCTCCAGAAGACATACATCTATCCCCAGCTTTCTAGGTGATTTTCCTAATGCTTTTGAGCTCAAGGGCCCCATGCTAGACTCTGGGTCCAGACCCCAGCAGGCTTATCTTTTGTGTTTAATGACCCAGTAGGGTGCCTGTCAGTAGCTGTGAGAAGCAGGCTGCTCCATGAACAGAACCTTGGTTAAAACATGTGTTTACAAGAAAATCTACCTAGATGGTTTTGAAAATGTAAAGATCATTACTGTAGAATTTCTGAGTCAGAAACAAATAACTGACGCAATTTAATCCTAAATTAAAAATAGGAAAATTTCCCTCCCAGCAGACGCCCTCAGTGCTGTGTAAATTGTGAAGGTTACAGTGTTGTTATGCTGACTGTTATGAACTTAAGTTATATTTTATTCTGATTGAAGTTTTCATCTGTAATTTAGAGTTTGCATCAAGATGCTGAAGTTTGGGGTTTGAAACTAGTAAAACATTTGTTTTATGGAACTGTTTAAATGAATAGGCTTGCGCCGGGCTTGGTGGCGCACGCCTTTAATCCTAGCACTTGGGAGGCAGAGGCAGGCGGATCTTTGCGAGTTCAAGGCCAGCCTGGTCTACAGAGTGAGTTCCAGGACAGCTGGGGCTACAGGGAGACCCTGTCTCAAAAAGACCAAAAAAAAAAAAAAAAGAATAAGCTTGCATCTAATGCTAATGATTTACTTGATATCAAGTTGATTCACAAGTAAACTGTCATGTGAAATACAACTGTTAAACATTCCCTTTTATTATTCTTAGAAGATTCACTGGTTTCTTTTCATAAACAAAAAGTACCTCTTCTTGAAAGTGCACTTTGCAGATGTTTCACTCATTTTCCATTGAGTTCAAGTTAGGAGCTGTTACCTTGTAACAGTTCAGTATTGACATCTAGTTGATTCACCAGGAAAACAGAGGCTGACCATGGGGCTCTCCATGTGGATGCTGACTGATGGAGAAGTTTTTTTTCTGTGTGTGTGTGGCATTGAGGTGGCAACCTCAGAGACATGTAAAGACTAAATTAAATTTTTTTTGGTCTTTTCAAAACAGGGTCTCCATGTAGCCCCAGCTGTCTTGGAACTCCCTCTGTAGACCAGGCTGGCCTTGAACTCACAAAGATCCACCTGCCTCTGCCTACCAAGTGCTAGGATCAAAGAAATGAAGACTGAATTAAATATTAAGCTAATGTGAAATCTTGGCAGAGAAGGTTTTAATAAATAAATGCCTTAAAAGTATTTAAAATATTCTTCCATATTTCAAAATGTAAAATGTAACATGACAGATTTTATGTGTCTGACATTGTATCTGGGAAGAAAGGGCAGACTTTAGCGCCTTCTCAATCTGCTGTTGGAGGCCTGACAGGACTACTCAAATCCTCATAGACATAGTCTTTGGCCCAGAAGGAAAGTTTAAAAAGTTGCTGTGCGAAGCTGTTTGTCATTGACCATTTGCATCCCTGCCAGGCATAGTTGCCTGGGTGGATATAGAGGGTGTTTAGTCCTGAGATATTTGAAACTAAGAGCTCACTTTTTTTTTTGGTCTTTTTGAGACAGGGTCTCCCTGTAGCCCCAGCTGTCCTGGAACTCACTCTGTAGACCAGGCTGGCCTTGAACTCACAAAGATCCACCTGCCTCTGCCTCCCAAGTGCTAGGATAAAAGACAAGAGCTCAATTTTTATTGAGCATTTCTGTGATTTTTCAAACTATCCCCCGTTTATACTATTTTGATATTTGAGATAACTGTCTGTGCTGGATAGCTTTAGTGTCAACTTGACACACCTGGGTTGAGGGAGCCTCAGTTGGGGAATTGGCTCCATGGGATTGGCCTGTGGCCACATCTGTGGAGTATTGTCTGATTGTCGAGCAGTGTGGGAGGGCCCAGCCCAAAATGAGTGGTGCCGACCTGGGCAGGTTGTTGTGTACCGTATAAGAAGGCAGGCTGGGCATGAGCCAGGGGAGCAAGCCAGTGAACAGCATTCCTCCATGGCTTGTGCTTCAGCTCCTGCCTCCAAGTTCCTGCCCTGAGTTCCTGCCTTGGGCTCCCTAAGTGACCCAGGAGATGTAAGATGAATAAACCCTTTCCTTCCCAAGTTGGTGTCAGTCAGAGTGTTTTGTCACAGCAATGGAAGACAAACTAGAACAGAAATTGGTACCAGAAGAGTGGGGTATTGCTGTGACAGACCTGACCTTGGTGTTTTGGGGAAGGATTGTGGAGGCGTTTGGAACTTTGGGCTGGGAAGATCATTGAATGCCTAAAGATTGTTGGTGTAGAGCTTGGAGCAGTTTTGCTGAAGGATTTGTAGAAGATGGAGGCCTGGCTTGTGAAGTTTCTAGTTTCAAAGGGGGGCAGAGATCATCAGAACTGTTTAATCTGCAGGTTCTGGTTAGCTCGGGCTGAACAATCAGCTGTAAGTAATGAGAGACCAGAACCTGAAGTGAAACCTTTGTTGTACTGGGACAATTGATGTTGGCTAGCTGGGGCTGAAAAATCAGCTGTAAGTAACAAGAGACCAGCATCACTGTGGTGAAATCTGCGAAGAATTTCTTCAGGGTCAGCACACAGAAGCTGTGTTCCAAAAGGGGCCTGAGCCTCCATCTCAAGCCAGAAGCAGGACTTGGAATTTTTTTTTTCAAACTCCTTATGGAGGTTGTCTGACACTGTTGAGATTGTTCTCAAGAATCCCATTCAACCCTAATAGGCTGGGACTGAGGCTTGTGCTACTTGTATCCAGGGCTAGGCAGGCAGAAAGAAAAATCACTGTCTTAGTGAGTAAACTGACCCCTACAGTTATACAGTAGGGCACATAGGAATATATTGGCATCTAGGTGATTCAGTTGGGTCCTTTCTAGTCCAAAGTGGCCCTCAGTCATTTGACAGAGAATGGACAAATACAATAGTCCAACCTGAGAAGGGCATGCATAGTGGTGACCAGGGTCCAGACCCTTCAAGATCTGAATCATAGGCCCATGTAAGCCACTGAGTCCAGAAGGGATATTAGCTGAATGTCTGCCGGGAGGGAGACAGGAAGCAAGAAGGAAATGAGTATTAGTTGAGCCCTAAAACCAACTTTAACTGCTAGGCCTGCATTGTATCATGTTAACCTTCCTCCTCTAAGTTTCTTTTTTTTTTTTTAATATACTTTTATTGATGTTTTATGTCTTTCATACATCATTTTCAGTTCCATTTAAACATTTTACCCTTTCCTTTACCCCCACCCCAACCCAGATTATGTATTCTGCGATACATGCCTTGCATCTTTCTCTGTCTTTTTTTTTTCACTGTTTCAGTCAGTTCTTTGATGCAGTCCTTTCTGTTGTTGTTGTTGTTGTTGTTGTTGTTTCCAATATGCATTACACCCAACTGCTTTGTACAAAAGCTCAGGGGGCCCTACACAAGAAATACTTACAACTGGGTAATTGGCACTACCATCCACAGATGAGGGATACCATTCGTCGTTTGTTTTTCTGTGACTGTGTTACTTCACTCAGCATGATGTCCTCTAGCTCCAGCCATTTTCCTGCAAAGCTCGTGATGTCATCTTTCTTTACTGCTGCATAGAACTCCATTGTGTAGATGTACCACATTTTCTCTATCCACTCGTCAGTTGAGTGGCATTTGGGTTGGTTACAGCTCCTTGCTATTGTGAAGAGAGCTGAAATAAACATGGCCATGCATGTATCTCTGTGGTAGCATAAGTCTTGAGGGTACATGCCCAGGAGTGGTATGGCTGGGTCGGGTGGCAAGTTCATTCCAAGTCTTCCAAGGGTTCTCCACACTGCTTTCCATAGTGGCTGTACGAGTTTACATTCCCACCAGCAGTGGATGAGTGTTCCCCTTTCCCCACAACCTCTCCAGCACTTGGTATCATTTGTTTTCTTGATCCTAGCCAGTCTTATTGGAGTAAGATGATATCTTAAAGTGGTTTTGATTTGCATTTCCTTAATGATTAGTGAAGGGTTGAACAGGTCGTGAGGGGTTGGTCTCAGGAACTTTCTAAATGTCCTACAACGTGATGGAAGCCTCTGTTCAGAAAGATGTCTGTGCTGCCATCATATTGAGTGGTTCTCAGTTTTCTTTGAATTTCTTTGTTTTTTTGAGTCGTTTGTGTAAATATTCTGAATCAATGCTTTGTCAGATGGATCTGACATGAATTTCCTGCCCACGTGGCTGTGGGAGGTTGTCTTCACTTCTGATGGTTCTTTGGGATTTAAGCAGAAGCTTTTAGTTTTTGATGAGGTCCCATGTTGTCAATGGATCCCGACGCTTATTTTTAAGTGCCGTGCTGTCTGATGTTAGGAAGTCCCTTTCCTACTCCGTGGCTTTAGGTCTGAGACTGCCACTGGATGTCTCTATCACCTTCAAGAGTTTGGGTTTCCTGTTGGGGTCTTTGATCCATCGGGAGTTGGCTTTTGTACAGGGGCAAGAGGTAGGGGTTTAATTGATACATTTACAGTCTTCTACAAGTGAATGAATCCAGTTGTGGCCAACACACGTGCATGAGGATAGCTTTTTTCCCATTGTGTCTTCTTGGCCACTCTTTATATATTTTTTTTTTTTTTTTGAATTTTTGTCTCGTTGATCTTCATTTTGTTCCATTGGTAACAGTTCTGTTTTTGCCGTTACCAGTGCTGTTTTTTATGACTATGCCCTGTAGTAGAGTTTGAAGATCATGGTATAGAATACCTCCCTGGGTGTAGGCTCTTTTTGCTCAGGGTTGTTTTGGCTATCGGGTCTTTTTGTTTTTTTTTTTTTTTTTCATGATTAAACGTGTTTCCAAGCCTGGAAAAAACTCGTGGGGATTTTTGTTGTTGTTAAATTTATTCAATTAACGAAGTTTTGGTCAAATGTGACATTTTTACAATGTTAATATTCCCAATCCAATGAGCATGGGAGGTTTTCTCCCATCTTCTGAGTCTTCTTCAATTTCCCTTTCTTAAGGGTTGTTAAAAATTTTTTGTGAGAGTCTTTGTGTCTTTGGTTTGGTTTGTTCCTAAGGTATTTTATCGTTGTTGAGCTACTCGTGAGGGGAAGGTCAGCATTTGAATTCTTCTTTTTTTCCAGTTGCTTGTTCTTGGTAGAGAAGACCATTATGTGGTTGTTGAAGGTTAATTTTGTATCCTGCAACTTTGCTGAAGCTGGTTAATCGGTTCTTAGGAGGTTCTGTCTGGTGGGGAGTTTTATAATGCGTCCCCGTTCAATACAAATCAGTCATATCATGCACCAATAGGGATAGTTTGACCTTTCCTTTTCCAATTAGACTCCTTTAAAATATCCTTTTTCTTGCCTTATTGTTCTAAGCAAGTGTTTCCAAAGTTTATAGTGAAGAGGAGGTGTGACAGGGGCAGCCTTGCCGAGTGGTCCTACCGTTTAAAGGGAATGTTTCTGTCATTCCCCATTTTAGGAGAGATATTTGGCATGATGGTTCCTAGTATATGGCTTTGATTACTTTCAGGAATGATCCCTCCAGCCCAATTACCTTCCTGTGGACGTTGTAAGCATGTACAGGGATGAACAGTGGATTTTTGTTTCGACGCAGCTTTTTCCAGCATCAAATTGAGATGATGGCTTTGGTTTTTGTCTTTGATATCCGTTTTGTGTGTTTTTTGATGATTTTTATTGGCATTTTGTGTATGTTGAACCATCCCTGCATTCTCTGGTAGTGATCCAAGCTTGGTATGATGGATGACTTCTTGATGTGGGTTGTAATGCGATTTTGCCAGTGGATCCTGTTTTTAGAATGTTTGGCATCTGGGTTCATGAGGGGAATGGGTCTAATAATTCTTCATTTTGAAGTGTGATTCTTTGCATAGGTTTTGGTAATAGAGTTGATGCGGCTTCAATAGAAGAATTTTGGGAAAGATTCGCGTCTGATTGTATACTATCTACAGACAGTTTCCTTAATAATAGGTTGTAGGGCTTCTTATTAATGTTTATAGGCATTTTGCTGTGAACTGTCTGGGCCCTGGCTGTTTTTTATGTTGGGAGGCTTCTTACACGTCCCCTCTATGTTCTTCATATATTATGGGTCTGTTTTAATCTGCTGATCTCTTCTTGACCAGACCTTTGGTGGATGCACCAGATTTCCAATATTCATCCTTCGTTTCTAGGTTTTCAAACTGTGGTAGAAATATAGGTTTTGTAAGTATTCCCTATATAATTCTGGATCTTTTTCCTTGCCTTGTGATATTTCCTTTTACATCACGGACTGATATGATTTGGAGTTGTTCCTTCTTCCTCTTTGGTTACTGGCTAAGAGGTCCTGTCTATCTTGATTTGTATTTTATTTTTTTATTTTCTTTTGTTAGTATGAATGTGTCTGTCTGCATGTAGTTTGTGCACCCATGTCGTGCAATCGTGAGGAGGTCGAAAGGTTGTTGGATTCCCCTAGAATGAGATTCATCACTGGAATTGGAGTGTACAGATAGGTTCTCAGCCACAATGTGGGTGCGGGATCGAAACCCCGGGTCCTCTGCAAGAGCAGTTGCAGCGCTCTTAACCGACTAGGCCATCTCTCCCAGCCCCCTATCTTTTGTTTTTTTTCTTTCTAAAGTTAGCTTTTTATGGTTCATTGATTTCTTTGTTATGTATTATTCTTTCATTCATTTTGAATTTTTGCTCTGAGTTTTTAGTTATGATTCTTCTCCGTCGTTGCATTAAGTGGGTTTCATCTTTGTTTGCCATCTTCAGGAGTGCTTTTAAGCTGGCTGTTGAGATCATTCACTTGTGCTCCTTTCTGTTTTTTCCTAATGTTGAGGCACCCAGGGCTATAAACTCCCTCTTAGTACTGCTTTTAAGGTACCCATAGTTTTGTGTGTTTGTATTTCCATTGTCATTCAGTTCCAGGAATTTTTTCTTCTTTATTGTCTTTTTTTTTTCCTTGACCCATTCATGATTCAAGAGTGTGTGTAGTATTTAAGTCATCCATAGTGGTTGCTTTGTACGGACAGGAAGGGCTGTGTCCTGGTGCTGCTGTTGAGGCATTTATTCGACACTGTGGGGATCGATGGCCGAGGGAATGCATGTAATTATTTCAATCATTTTTGTATTTGTAGAGGTTTTCTTGTCTTCTGTGTCCCACGTATGTGTCCGAGGTTATTGGAGAATTTTCCGTGGGTGCGTGAGTAGAAAGGTGTATTCCCTGGATATTAGGATGGAAATGTTCGGTAGAGGTCTAGTGAGGTCCATTTGGTGTATCATAATCGTTCAGTTGCAGATGTCTCTCTCTGTTGAGTTTTTGTCCTGTTGACTGTTCAAGAGGCTCAGTGGGGTAATTGAAATCTCCCACTATCAGTGTACATGGGGTTAGCGTGACTTGTGGGTCACTGAGAATTGTTCTTTATAAAGTTTTGTGCACAGATTTGGGGCATATAAATTCATATTGTGAAATTCTTCTTCATGGGAATTTGTTCCTTTGATAAAATGTAATGGCCTTCTTTGTCTCTCTCTGAATTTCTTATTACTTTGAAGTCTATTGTTTTCCGATATTAAAACAGCAAAACCCTGCGTTGCTTTTTCGGTACATATTTGCTTGGAATATTTTTTCCATCCCTCCATCTTTAAGTGGTGCCTGTCTTGAAGGTAAGATGTGTTTTCTTGTAAGACAGCATATCGATGGATTCTGTTTCCTAATGCCATACCCAGCTCGTATGTCGTTTTGATTGGGGGAAGGTTAGTTCCATTATATTTAAGGTTATGACTGACATGGCTTGTGGTTTGCTTCCTTTGGGCTTAGTATCCCATCTACTGGTTTTGATTTAGAGTTCTAGCTCTTACTTCGGCAGTTTATTTTATTGATTTATACTTTCTAGGGGCCTGGGGTGGGTTGCTCTTTCTTCGTTCTTTGAATTGCTTCAAGTATTCTCTGGAGGGTTGGTTTTCCAGAATGTATTCTTTCAAGTGGTATTATGTCATGGAAGATTTTTCCTTTCTGCCTGCAAACTATGATTGACCATTGTTCTGGTTAGAGTAAACCTCGGGTTGGCATCTATTGTCCCTTAACATGAATATGCTTGCTCCACGTTTCTTCTTGCCTTTCATAGTTTGCGTTGAGAAAGTCAGTTGGTAATTCTGATAGGTTTCCCTTTATAGGTCACTTGTGTTTTTCTCCTTGTGGCTTTAAAGGATTTTTTGCTTTGTTTTTGAGAGTTCTACTATTGTTGTTCGTTTACATGATGTGGTTGTGGAGAAAAATTTCGTTTCTGATCTTGTCGGTTTTTGGAGTTGCAATGTGCGTCTTGTATTGGTATTTTGTGTTTGTCCTTTTTTAGTTGGGGAAGTTTGCATCTCATCTATGGTCGTTGAAGACTGATCATACCATTCTCCTGGGAATTCTTCTCCGTCCCCTATTCCTATGATGGCAGAGGTTTGAATCTTTTCATAGTTCCCACACTTCCACTGGTTTTTTTCCATTTTTGTGTATTTTTTAAATTTTTTCATATTTTCCTTGAAGTTTTTAGTTTTTCTCTGGTTATCTTCCAGGTCTGATAATTCTTTGTTCCTGCTTCCTCCGATTCTGCTTTTGAGCTTTTTTTCATTCCTTTCCTCTGAAATGAATGAGTGTTTGATTTTCCTTTTCATGTGTCTTTCCTCTTTTGATTTCCTTTAGTATTTTTTACTACTTCTTTTGGAGCTTCTCGATGTCTTTTTTGTAGCTCTTTTGTTCCCTGGTTGGTTTCTTTATCCTTTTTCAGCATGGGCTGTCAGTGTTTTTACTCTTTTCTACGTTTCCTACTTCCTCCGGAGCTTGTCATTCTCTCCTCTCTAGGTCTTTCTTAGAGTTTCCTCATTCTCTTTCTTAGTTCTTTAATTTGTACTTTATGATCTTGTAGTTCGTAAAAGTATGGTCCATTGTGTTTCTGATGTCTGGGTCCTGGGCACTCCAGGGGATCCCACTGCAGGATCTTCCATAGGGTTGGTAAAGCTTGGCACAGGATTACCCTGCCCCTTTCCAGTGTAGTCCTCTTCTCTCGTGATCCCTGACTATGGTCTGCTCCTTGCCTGTTATTTCCAATTGAGGTCCTAATGCCTCTTCACACTGTGGTGGGGCTTGCTTGCTTTGGCTGCCTCCGTAGATGAATGCGCTTCTGTAATCTCATAGTTGGTGGGGGGGAAGGGGGGCTCTTCAAGCCAAAACAGCAGGAGACCAAAGGATCAACAATTTGCTCGCTGAGGCACCCGTTCCTACCTGTCTCCCTCTCTTCCTTCCGCTGGGCTCAGGAGATCTCAGAGGACTTTGGAATTGTGATAAGAAGTCTCCTATGTTTGTGTTGGTGTTGAAATTTAGGGGGTCACAGAGAGCAGTTTCGAGGCTTGGCACTGAGAGGTCAGGAAAGAACCATTGGTGGAAGTGCACCTCGGTTGCAGTGGAGACCCCAGGATTGCAGGGGTCATGGAGAGAAGCTGAGGCTTTGCACCAGGAGAGGTCAGAAGAGACCATTGGTGAAGGTGCTGCCTCAGTTTCAGTGGCAACCCCAGCTTTTTGGAGATGCCAGGACCATGGGACGACCACCAAGAGCAGCGGCAGGTATGGAATGGAGTCAGCCTGGGTCTGCGAGATGAGCTGTGTGTGCCACAGACGGCCAAGTCAGAGGGGGAGCTGCCGAAACCCTTTGGAGCCCAGAAGATCGTGAGTGAATCCCAGGTGTCCAGCCTTGAGCTACTTTGCTGGACTTAGGTTTTGTTTGAGAGTGCCTGATTCTTCCCTTTGAAATAAGACAGTACTTGTTTTGGATTTTACAGCAGCCCACAGTTAAGAGACTTTTAATAGACTGAACTTTAAAGTATTTGGACATTTTAAGGACTGTGGGGCTTTTAAGGTTGTACTGTCTTAGGTTGTGATTAATGTTAACATCATACTTTGGGGATAAGAACTGGAAAGGTGGTGGTTTAATAGTGACAAGTTGACAAGAGGTCAATTGTGCTGGATAGCTTTAGTGTCAACTTGACACACCTGGGTTGAGGGAGCCTCAGTTGGGGAATTGGCTCCATTGGCTTGGCCTGTGGCCACATCTGTGGAGTATTGTCTTGATGGTTGAGCAGTGTGGGAGGGCCCAGCCCACAATGAGTGGTGCCACCCTGGGCAGGTTGTTGTGTATGGTATAAGAAGGCAGGCTGGACATGAGCCAGGAGAGCAAGCCAGTGGACAGCATTCCTCCATGGCCTGTGCTTCAGCTCCTGCCTCCAGGTTCCTGCCCTGAGTTCCTGCCTTGAGCTCCCTAAGTGATGAACTGTGACCCAGGAGATGTAAGCTGAATAAACCCTTTCCTTCCCAAGTTGGTGTCAGTCAGTGTGTTTTGTCACAGCAATGGAAGACAAACTAGAACACTGTCCCATCTCGTTACAGGGGAAATAAATGTTAATTGCTTGGTAAATCTGCATAATTAAGGGTTAATCTGTTCATGAATGTTATGTCTCATGGTATCAAAAAGGGATATAAAAAGTAAAAAATGTTAAAAAAAGGTATTTTTAGTAAGGATTTTTTTTTAGACCCAGTTGGCCTACAACTTGCTACATAAGACCAGGTTGGCCTGGATAAATCCATCTGTCTCTGCTTCCTGAGCTCCAGGATTAAAGGTATGTGCCACCACGAATGCTAGCATTAAAAGCCTGTGCCATTACACCCCGCTTAGATTTACTATATTTTTTCTTTATTATTTTTTATGTGTATGAATGGACTGTCTGCATGTAGGTCGGTGCACCCGTGTTGTGCAATGCACCACGTTGTGCAATGCACTGTATTGTGCAATGCCTCGGAGGTCAGAAGAGGGCGCGAGATTCCCCTGGACCTGGAGCTAAAGACGGTTCTTAGCCACCATGTGGTGCTGGGAATCGAGCCTGGGTTCTTTGCAAGACCAATCAGTCGGTGCTCTTAACCACTGAGCCATCTCTCCAGCCACCATGCCCGGATTAAAAACGGTTCTTAGCCACCAAGTGGGTGCTGGGAATCAAACCCGGGTCCTCTGGGTTGAGAGCAGTTGGGCACTCTTAACCATTGAGCCATCTCTCCCGCCCTTTAGTAAAGATTTATATAAAGATGATAAAAAGTCTATGCGAGTGATAAAAGTCTGAGGAGGTTTGTTGTGACAGGTAAAAAGGACACTATATAAATAAGCTTAAATTTGTAAGGTTCAAATTAGTGCTGCTTAAATACCTATATATCTAATTGCTTGTGCTTCATTAGTAGGATCGAAAGGTTACTCCTGAACAAACTGTCAGCCCATGAAAGGAAACAGCCAGAATTGACTAGAATCCAAGTCAACAGCTCCAGAGAGAGAGGACAGTTTTACTTCTCATCCACCTGTGCCCCTTTTCTAAGCCTAGGGAACAATCTGCGGAAGAGGGGGCGTGGTAGAATGTAAAGGCTGCGATTGGGGTGAACGGTGAAACTACAGCGATGTAGTCTGGACACTCATTTGATCAACTTGATTGAACAAACAACCTGTCACCCCCCAATGGATGGTGGGTCTGTGGGGTTTGGGCACAACAGTCTATAGATTGGTTTTGCAGAAGGATGCTGTACTGCTGGATTATCACTTAGAGTTAAAAAATGAAAAAAAATAAACCTGAAAGATTGCAGGAAGTTATGGCAGAATACATGATCTGGGATGGGGTGGGGGTGGGGGAAGGAAAGGGAAATATGCCTGATCGGAAAATTGGAAAATGAGTTATAAAATGCCCAAACCATCAATAAAATTAAAAAAAAAAAAAAAAAAACCATAAAAAAAAAAAAAATAAATAAAAATCAAAATGTATATCTAGTCAAGGTTTGTTTAAGAGTGTTCAGTTTTTGTCCAAGCTTTATATGCATATCACATGGCTTCCCCTGCAATCTCTTCCCTTCAATGAAACAGCCTAAGTACCTTTGTTATTGTCAGTTCTTTAATTATTATTCTGCTTTCCATCACTTGTTAAAGTATTTCAATAAGTTCATAGTTTTAGAACCAAAGGTGCAAGATGTCATCTCAGCCTTGGTGGTGCAATTAATCAGAGTTTGCATGTTTTAAATAATATTTCTAAAGATTTTTTTATTCCAATGCATGTGACTGTTCAGTACAACCACTAGGATAAAAATCTCTTAAAGGAATGTGTGGATAAATGTGTGTATGTGTATGACATTGTTAAATAGCATATTAAGATCTGTCTGTGTATGATTGCAATGCATGTGCCTCTGCTCAGTACAACCTTTATAAAGTGTCATCGTGAAATTTATTTATTAAAACCTTATTTATGAGTGTATGCAAGAAGCACTGTTCACTTTTTAGAATTCTATAATATGGGGAGCTAGGAGCTGAGGTTCGAACACAGACTGCTGCCCAAGCAGTTGGGGGCAGATTACGTGCTGCCCAAGCAGCTAGGGGCAGAGCGTGTGTGGACCGGTGGGTCATATGGACCAGTGGGTTGGCCCAGTGGGCTCTGGGAGCTAGGAGCTGAGGTTTGAACACAGACTGCTACCTGAACAGCTGGGGGCAGTCCCAACCCCCCCTGCCAACTGGAACAAAGACACCCAAAGGAATCAAGAAAAACAATCCTTCAACAAGGTGAAGAGGCATTCAAGATACACATCAGAATACAGGTAAAAGGCTAACCACATGCAGAGAGCTCAACGAAAGAACAATATGGGAAAAGCACAGAATAACTCCACACCAAACTGTATGGAGCCAGTGGAGGACTCCTACAATGGGATCTCCCTAGAGGTAACCCAGGACACAGATCCCAAAATAACAATCACAGATATATTCAAGGGAACAAAATGAAAAACTCAGAAAGGACCTAGAGGGAGACAAGGACAAACTTCAGAAAGAACTAAAAGGATAAAATGACAGACTCTTGAAAGAGCTAGAGGGACAAAATGACAAACTCCAGAAGGAAGTGGAAACACTGAAAAGATCCTATGCTGAAAAAAAAATAGTAAAGAAAACACAGGAAGAAAAGAAAAAGGAAATTGAACAAGAGGAAAGAATGGGGAAAAGCCTCAGAAGCAGAATGGATGAACAGAAAAAAGAATATCAGACCTGGAAGACAACACAGAACGATTAAAAAGTTCAAGTAAAGACTATGAAAAATTTAAAAATACACAAGAGTGGAACAACCAGGAAACGTGGGACACTATGAAAAGATCAAACCTCCACATCATAGGGATAAAGGAAGGAGAAGAATCCCAAGAGAATGGTATTGATCAGATTGTCAACAGAATAATAGAGGAAAATTTCCCCAAATTAAAAAAGACAAACCTGGGATGGAGAGATGGCCTAGCAGTGAAGAGTGCTGACTGCTCTTACAGAGGACCCAGGTTCGATCCCCAGCACCCACATGGTGGCTGAGAACCGTCTTTAACTCCAGTTCCAGGGGAATCCGACCCCCTCTTCTGACCTCCACAGCATTGCACGACATGGGTGCACAAACCTGCATGCAGACAATACATTCATACACATAAAAATAAATAAATAAATAAATAAATAAATAAATAAATGACAAACCCATACAAATACAAGAAGCAAGTAGAACACCAAATAGACTAGACCAGAAAAGAACCCCCCCACTATATCATAGTTAAAATTCTAGACACCCAAAACAAAGATAAAATTCTGAAAGCCACAAGAGAAAACCAACAAGTTACATATAAGGGAAAACCTATCAGAATTACAGCTGACTTTTCAGTGCAAACTATGAAAGCAAGAAGAACATGGACCAAAGCATTCCTAGTGTTTAATGACTATAATATACCCAGCAAAAATGTCAATTCTAGTCAAAGGAAAGAGAAAAATATTCTATGACATAAACAAGATGAAAGAATACATGTTTAGAAAATCAACCCTTCGGAGAATACTTGAAGAATTTCAAAGGACAGAGGAGAGGAACATCTACCCCCAAGCACCTTGAAAGAAAAATTTAATAAAAACAGAAATGCAGAAGTAGAAACCTACACAAAAAGTGCAAATGGTTAATAAGGTGAAAGGAAGCAACACAAACCTCTCAATTATAACCTTAAATATTAATGGGCTAAACTCCCCAATAAAAAGGCATAGACTGAGAGAATGGATTAGGAAACAGAATCCATCGATATGCTTTCTACAAGAAACCTATCTCACCCTTAAGGATAGGCATCAACTTAAAGTGAAAGGGTGGGAAAAAATATTCCAAGCAAATGTTACTAAAAAGAAAGCAGGAGTTGCTATCTTAATACCAGACAAAACAGACTTCAAAGTAGAGGCAATTAGAAGAGACAAAAAGGGCCATTATATCCTTATCAAAGGGAAAATTAACCATGAAGAATTCACAACCATGAATATATATGCACCAAACTCCGGTGCACCAACCTTTGTAAATACAACTCTACAGGATCTTAAGGCACAGAATGAGAGTGTCCCCCCATAGGCTTTAAGTATTCAGACATTTTGTCTCCAGTTGGTGGCACTGTTCTTGGAGGTCTTAGAAGGTGTGGCTGTGCTGGAGGAAGTATGTCACTGGGGGCAGGCTTAGTGAGTTTAACAAGCCTTGCGGTCTCCAGTCTCTCTCTCTCTCTCTGCTTCCTGTGCTCATTGCGAGATGTGACCCTCAGCTTGCTGCTCCAGCCCTGGCCACCATGCTTCCCACCACAATGGACTCTGATTCCCTGGAACCGTCAATTGTAAGCTCAAATAAACTCTTCCTTTTATAAGTTCCCTTGCTCATGGTGGTTTTATCACAGCAACAGAAAAGTGACTAATACCAATAGGCATCAACTTAAAGTGAAAGGATGGAAAAAAATATTCCAAGAAAATGCTACTAAAAACAAAGCAGGAGTCGTTTTCTTAATATCAGACAAAACAGACTTCAAAGTAGAAGCAATTAGAAGAGACAAAGGGCCATTATATCCTTATCAAAGGGAAAATTAACCATGAAGAATTCACAATCATGAATAAACTCTGGTGCACCGACCTTTGTAAATACAACTCTACAGGACCTTAAGGCACAGATTAACCCCAGCACTCTCATAGTAGGGGACTTCAATACCCCACTGAGTTCTTTGTACAGATCAACCGGACAAAGAATAAACAGAGAGACATTTGAACTGACCAATACAATAAAGGAAATGGACCTCACAGATATCTTCCGAATATTCCACCCAAGCACCAGAGAATATACTTTCTACTCAGCACCCCACGGAACATTCTCCAAAATTGACCACATTATTGGACACAGAAAAACCTCAACAAATACAAAAAAAATTGAAATAATTTCATGCATTCTATCAGACCATAGTGCAATAAAGCTCAATATCAACACCAGGATAAGCCCTACTACCTACATGAACACATGGAGACTAAACAACACACTCCTGAATAATGAATGTGTCAAGGAGGAAATAAAGAAATAAAAGCATTCCTGGACCTAAATGACAATGACAGTACAACACAACAAAACCTATGGGACACTTTAAAAGCAGTCCTAAGAGGGAAGTTTATAGCCCTGGGTGCCTATATTTAAAAAAAAAGAAAGAACACAGATAAATGAGCTAACACTGCAGCTAAAAACACTGGAAAGACAACAACAAATAAACCCTAAACACAACAGACAGGAAGAAATAACAAAAATCAAAGCAGAAATTAATGAAATAGAAACAAAGAAAACAATACAAAAAAATCAACGAATCCAAAAGTTGGTCCTTTGAGAGAATAAACAAGATACACAGAGCCCTAACCCAGTTAACCAAAAGAAAGAGCAACTCCAAATCAATAGAATTCATGATGAAAGGGGAAATATCACTGCAGACAGTGAAATACTTCAAAAACCTATACTCTACTAAATTTGAAAACCTAAGCGAAATGGACGAATATCTGCAATCCGGGGAATCACTAAAGCTAAACCAAGAGGAAATTGACAGCTTAAACAGACCCATAATATATGAAGAAATTGAAAATGTAATAAGAGACCTCCCAACTAAAAAAAGCCCAGGACCAGATGGTTTCACAGCAGAATTCTGTAAAACATTTAAAGAAGACTTACAATCATTATTACTAAAACTGTTCAGAAGGATACAAGCAGAGGGAAATCTCCCAAATTCCTTCAATGAAGCCAGCATCACTCTAATACCAAAACCAGGCAAGGATGCAAACAAAAAAGAGAACTACAGACCCAACTCATTAATGAACTCAGATACAAAAATTCTCAACAAAATACTTGCAAATCATATACAGACCCACATCAAAAGATGATAAAGTTGAATTCATACCAGAGATGCAGGGATGGTTCAACATACAAAAATCAGGAAATATCATAAAACACATAAATGGACTGAAGGACAAAAACCACACGATCATCTCAATTGATGCAGAAAAGGCTTTTGACAAAATCCAGCATCCCTTCATGATTAAAGAATTAAAGGGAATTGGACTGGAAGGATCATTCCTCAACATAATCAAAGACATATAAGAAACCCACAGTCAGCATCATCCTAAATGGAGAAAAGTTAGAAGGATTCCCCATAAAGGTAGGAACCCAACAAGGCTGCCCCCTGTCACCACTCCTCTTCAATATAGTGCTTGAAAAACTGGCTAGGGCAATAAGGCAAGAAAAGGCAATTAAAGGAATATTAATTAGAAAAGAGGAAGTAAAACTATCCCTTTTTGCAGATGATCTGATAGTTTACCTAAGGGATGCTAAAAACTCCACCAGAAAACTCCTGGAAATGATTAAAAGTTTCAGTAAAGTGGTGGGATACAAAATTAATCTAGAAAAACCAGTAGCCTTTCTTTACACCAACAACAAGCAACTGAAGAAGAAATACAAGGAGACTTTCCCACTCACAATAGCCTCAAAAACAATAAAATACCTAGGAATAAACTTAACCAAAGACGCCAAAGATCTCCACAACAAAAATTATATACTCCTGAAGAAGAAGATTGAAGAAGACATCAGAAGATGGAAAGACCTCCCATGCACATGGATTGGGAAAATTAATATAGTAAAAATGTCCATTCTACCCAAATTAATATACAATAGCAAGACCTGCTTTTGTCCTCAAGTGGCTGGAACTGGTGAATGAAAAGCTGAAAGGAGCAAGGGACTCCCACTCTTCTCCCCCGACAAAAAAAACCCGAGAGACACTTGAGGACCAGATCCTCGACTGACCTTAACAAAACAAAAACCTGACGCCAGGCATGGTGGCGGCCGCCTTTAATCCTAGCACTTGGGAGGCAGAGGCAGGCAGATCTTTGTGAGTTCAAGGCCAGCCTGGTCTACAGAGTGAGTTCCAGGACAGCTGGGGCTTACAAGAGGGAGGACCCTGGCTGGGTCGTCGAAGAAGACGAAATAAAAAAAATAAAAAAGACAACGCGGGCTGGAGAGATTGGCCTAATGCGTGGTTTAAGAGCGCGACCGTGCTCTTTACAGAGGACCCGGGTTGCGATCCCTTCAGCACCCACATGGCGGCTGAGAACCGTCTGAAACTCCAATATCCAGGAGAAGCTCCAGTTCCATGGGAATCTGAACGCCCTCTTCCTATCCCTGTCCGTGGCATTGGCAACGACACAGGTGCATACAAACCTACATCGCATGAGACAGTACATTCATACACATACAGAAATAAATAAAAATAAAAAAAATAAAAAAAAAAGAAAACAAAACCTTGTTAATCTGGGCTATGTCTCTGTGGCCTTAAGATCCAAAAGGAAGTGAGAACCAGATACGAGATAATCAGTAAAGACCAGAGAGCTGTATGCAGACATAGAATTGAGATCTTAATAAAAAGACAAGAAAGAATAAAGGAGAGAGTACTGTTGTTTGGCCTTTCCAATTCTTACTGCAGTATACATCTACTCTGGTGGTGCTAACACTGACTTTTGGCACTCCCTCAAAGAACATGAAAACACGGCTTTTTTAATCTCCTTTATATGGAATGAGGACCAGTCTCTCCAAGAATCCTCCAAACCTTCAATGCCAGATGGGACTACTAATACCCACTTATGGACTAAACAGAAAAGGGATGTCACCTCGTCAGAGTGTAGGACTGCCATTGTTGGACTACCTGGGCTGTATCATGGAGTGTCAGTTGCAGGGGGATCAAGACAGGGTGCGTGCTTACTGGACTTCAATTTGGGGGACGCATGGGAGGGAAAGACCCCAATGTGGAACAAAAGTAACAGGATTGATATGGTTGTTTGGGGTTGCCAAGGAGGAATCTTTAAGCACTTCCTTAAGGAAAATAATGACATTTTTAGGGAAAGAAAAAAATTCCGTCAATTCAATGATATGTGTATGTATGTTAGATTTATTTTTTGTTTATAGATGATAAGTATATTATATATAGTATGTATTATATAGTATAGTATATTATAATAAGCACTAACTATGTATGTATATGTATATACAATGTAGCAATACAAGTTGGAAAGAACAACAACAAAAGAACTGAAAAAACTCTGGAAAGACTTGGAAAAAATGCAAGACATGTATGGCAGAGTGCAGTGACTTGGGTGGGATGGGGGCATGGAAAGGGAAGCAACTCTAGATTCGATCGAGAGATGATGTATGACCTATGGAAAAGTTTAATAATAATAATAAATGAAAAAAAGAATTCTATAATGTAATTATGGCATATACAAGAAATTGTGTTCTACCTACCAGGCACTATATATCTTGTTACAGCCTCAAGTGAAACAGACATATACAAATAGAGTTACCCATACATACTAAAATTGTTTTATATATCTGTTATATTTTGCACATGTTACTTTTAATATTTTTAAGAGAAATTAGGTTTTACTTCCGGTGACCACACGGACAGTCCGAATGTAACCAATTTGGGTGAGCCCTAAGTATTTCCTGTCTGCTGCTGGTGTGTGACAATGCCCCCCCTTCCTTTTCCTTTTCAAAGCTATAATTCAAAATCTGGGGACAAGTGACATGGCCTTCATTTGAGAAGTTACTGGTTTTAACCTCTTTATTTTGGATTTGTTTCATGGGCTATGTTAGAAACTTTTGCCTTGCATGGTTTAAATCATTGTACTTTGAGTACCTAAATGACCTTCATAGACCTTAAAGAACAAATTGTAGGACTTACTGCATAGGTTTAATGTCAACTTGATACACCTGAGCTGAGAAACCTCAATAATTGCCTTCATTGGACTGGCCTGTGTCCATTGTGGGCGATGCCATTCTTGGCCAGATATTTCTGTGTTGAATAGGCTGAATAGGAGCCAGCAACACAAGCCAGTAAATAGCACCCTTTCCTAGCTTGTGCTGCAGCCAACTACCACCAGGCTCCTACCATGAGCTTTTATTATTATTCAGAGTATTTTGCCACAGCAATGAAGAATTTATTAACAGTGTTTAAGTCAATGTTCAAGCTTTACTTCGGAGTTATATGGTAATTAAAGTACCAAGTTAATTCAAATAATCCTCTTGGAGGTTTAGCAACCACACTTAAAGCTTTAATCTGATTTGGCAAGAGGGATTTGAAGGGACAATATTTTTGCCCCTACCCTCTGAGGTCGACTTGCGGCCTAAGGTCCTGCACCCACAACTTTGTAAATGACCTGTGGCAGTGAGTCACCAGTCACCCCAGGCCAGGGAGGTCTTGGAGATTCACTTAAAAGGGCTTCATCCAGCCAGTGTCCAGTCAAGGGAGGAAAGTCCATATAGAGGAGAGACTCCTTACACTTCAAAGGGAAGCTCTGGTCAAGCAAGGCCCAACTTTGTCCTTACATAGATGGAACTGGTGAAGAGAGCCAGGTGCAAGGCCTGAGTGACTCCCTAAGGACCAGAACCTCAACTGACCTTAACACCAAAACAAACTTCATTTATCTGAGCTAACTGTGTGGTTTTAAACACCCCAACAGGAAACTATAATCTAAAGAAGAGAAAATAAAATATTACCAGAGAGATAGGTGAGAGACATGCTGTGCCAAGTTAGGAATCTACTGTGTCATGTTAGAAAATATCTCAGAGATAGATGACAGATTTAATGCACCATGCCAGAAAATACCACCTTTTATATTCTCATGGTTGTGGCTCTCATTCTGGAGCCCTGTGTACTAAAGCTGGCCCTCATTCTAGAGTTCTGTGTACTAAAACGTTTTTTTCCAATTCCTCAAACCAAGGTACAGGTCTCTCTCCTTCTGCAGACCCTAGGCAGGGATCCTCCAATTGCTAATGCATCCAGCACTTCAAGATAATTTGGCTCAAAAAGCTAGATTCTATCTTCCTGAACCAACTGCATGCAATCCAAAAGAAGACAGTTTGGATGGACTTGTTACCTAAGGAAAAACTCACACTGTGACTATTCCTGGAAAGCAGATGCTGAGTCCAGACACCATGGACAAATAAACAGAGGGAAAGACAAATAATGGATGCTTTGGAACCCCTAATTGAGAGATTCCAATGGACTTTTAAGTTGAACATTTAATTCGCCCTGTTCCTCTCTTGGTTCCCTGCCTAGAAAATGCACCTAGCTACTCTTGCCTTCACAGGCAGTGGCCAAGGGTTTTGTTCTCTCTGTAACTATACTTCTTGGTGTCTTTTAGATAGATCCATTGAGCAGGCACCACAGTTGCCACCTCCTACACCCCTTTTCAGTATGGAAGAAGTCAGAGTGGTTGGTGCCCCGATTCCCTCTTGGCAATTGGAGTATCCTCCTCAGAAGGTAATGTGCTAAAAGTAGGAGCTAAAAATTGGCTAGGCAGTTTGGTGTCAAGACCCCCCTCAAAAAGCCAATTTCTTTCTCTGCTGAGAGGTGAGAACTTCCTGGATCTGCCAGTGGATGTATCCTTCTGGTTCCTCTGACTTGTGGCTCATTCGTCCTTTAACTCACTTGTCAGTTTTATTGACCAGCAGATCCTTGCAACCTAAACTGACTGGTGGTCTTCATGAAAGAACGATTAGGAGCCATACAACTGATGGCTCTCAGGTGGGACCACATCAGACTTGACCAAAAAGGTATAAGTGATAATTATTCAGACAGGAAGCCATATGATGTCATCCAAATGGACTAAATATCTTAAAATAAAGAGACCAAGATTGGTCTCTAGAGTACCCACAAGAATGGGGGAATGTAAAGAGGGACCAGTTATAAGGGAACAAGATAGACTCCATTTTTCTATTTTTGAGGAAATACATCATCTGAGAAACAGCCCCCCCACCTTCTCAGATTCCAGGAGAAACCACAGAATATCTCAATAGCTAACAGGGAAGGACCAAAGGTTGTTTGTTGAAAATAACTAACAGGGAAAGACCACTGGTTAAACATGTTTGCTCTTCCACCAGGATGTACTCAGTGAGTAAAATCTCCTCCCCATGGTGCCACCAAAGCCGCCAGGTGGCCACAACATATCAGTCTAAAAGTCATGCTTCCATCAGTCCCTATGAATCAATAACAAAATGCCAAAACTGGAAAATTCTCTGTTTGCAGTTTTTCCTTTAAAAGATCCCCCGCCCCCAGCTGTGGGACCACTTCTCCCAGCCTACATCAGGTCCAAGCTCGAGCTTGAATTAAAGACTTTGCAATTACATTGGAGCTGCATGTCCTGGTGGTGCTTCGGGGGTCCCAGTGATCTGGGCATAACAGCAGTAAGCACCATACCTCTGCAGTCTCTCCCTCAGCTCTTGCCTCCAGGATCCTGTCCTGCCTACACCCTGCCTTGGCTTCCCTCAATGATGCTCTGTTACATAAAAGAGTAAGATGGAACAAACCCTTTCTTCCCGAAGTTTCTTCTGGGTCATGGTGTTTATCACAGCAACAGAAATCAAACTAAGACCTCGGCATCTCCACGCTGGGATGTACTACCACACCAACTCCAATCTTCACTTTTTCATTTTTATTCATTTCACTTTTATTTTTAAATGAAAAGGTAACTTTATATTCAAGGTTGCTTTACAAATGGGAAAATCTATAGCTAACACGCCCTAGACAGGAAATTTAGACTTTTTATTGTTAATGAATAGCTCTGAGGTGGATATTTTACCTAGCATGCCCAAGGTCCTGGGTTTGATCCTGAACACAAGAGGCAGGGGGAGAGGGGGAGGAAGAGGAGGAGGAGGAGGAGGAGGAGGAGGAGGAGGAGGAGCCAGAAGAGAAGGAAGTGGTAGAGAGGGAGCAGGTAGAGGAGGAGGAGGAAGAGGAGGAGAAAGAAGAGAGGTGAAATAGGAAAGGAAAGGAAAGGAAAGGAAGGAAGGAAGGAAGGAAGGAAGGAAGGAAGAAAGAAATTAAAAAATAAAGAAAGAAGAAAGAAAGAAAGAAAGAAAGAAAGAAAGAAAGAAAGAAAGAAAGAAAGAAAGAAAGAAAGAGAGAAAGAAAGAATTTTAATGATTTAATTTCTGGGCTCATTCTCAACACAGGTCTTCCAATAGGAAAAGTCACTCATCAGTTTTACACTGAGGAGAACTGTACCTCTTGCTACAATGAGAGAACAGTGTCAACATAGACTAGGCACAACTGAAACTGAAAATTTTTATGTGCAACAATTCTCGTGTGACAAGCACAATCTCAGAGATAGACACAACTGATATTAAATTATACCATTTGGGAGAACTGGAGAGATGCTGCAATGGTTAAGAGCACTGGCTGCTCTTGCAGAAGACAGAGGTTCAATTCCCAGCACCTACATGGCAGCTAACAAGCATCCCTAAGTCCAGGTCCAGGGTGTGTGATGCCCTCTTCTGGCCTCCATGGGCTTTGCATAACACAGGTGCACTCACACACATGCAGGCAATATACACATACACATAAAATAAAAATAATAAAAATTATAAATTATATTGGTTGGACCCAACACCTGAGGCAGTCCAGAGGGAACCAGGAGACCCTGTGCTAGTGTCATGCTGTCATTCAGCAACATGTACTACTTAACCAAGCCCTTGTTAGTCCCAGCTAAGGCTTACTGAGTACTTGTTCATGGCTTCATTCCTACATTCTTTTTTCCTTCGTTTAATTTACTGAAATCCTTACTCTACCACAAAGTAAATCCTGGTTTTGTGTGCATTGTTGAGAGGTACTTTTACCCTCTCCTCTCATGTTTGTGCAACTTTACAACACCCAGTAATTATCTTCATGTGATTTCTAGAGGGATAAAGTATCCTGACATAACTATGTGCTAGAAAGTCACTATTCTGTCAGTGGGAATAGAATCATCTGGAAGGAGATTAGGACAAGTTGTACATCAGAGAGATAAACAGATTTTTTAAATGGTTTCAAGGAAAATTTAACCTAGGATTCTGTAGCAATTCATAGGCTCAACTAACAACACATTCTAAACTCACCGGGGACATTCTCAACAATTAGCACTAACCTGACTTCCTCCTAAGGTGGGGTTAAGAAAGTGGTTTTAGAAAAGTGCCAGCTTAGGGGCTGAGGAGAAAACTTAGTCAGTAAAGTTTCTACCAGGCAAGCTTGAAGACCTGGGTTTGGATACCCAGCATCCAGGTGAAAGGTGCCCAGAAGAGCACACCTGTAATCTCAGTTCTGGGGGCTGGGGTGAGAGTGGACACAGGAATATTCCTGGAGCTCATTGGCTGGCTGGCCTATGAGGAGCCCCAGGTTCAGTAACAGACCCTGTCTCAAGAAATAAAGTGGAGATTGATTGAAGAAGACACTGATGTCAACATCTGGCCTCCATGCACATGAACAAACACAAACATATTCATGCAAACATGGGGGGGTTAGAGGCAGAACATCTGGTTTGAATCTTAGCAGAAGAAAAGCACCTTCTTGACTGAGCATTCTGAAATGTCTACATTTCCATTTCGCCTGGACTTTCCACTTAGAGAGCAGATATCTGCATCCTGTGGACACAGTGGACAGGCAGGTGGTCATTAAGGAGCTAACAAACTAAGTGCTGTTCTATGCTATGCACACAGGTTCATTATTTATCTTTTCATCATAATTTATTGGGAATTATGGCTGTTGTATTAACTTTTCTGCTGGGCTATAAATGAGCACTTACCTCTGATAGGTCATCAGTGACAGGGTAAAGTATGACTCCATCAAAATCCAGCTTGGTTACCCAATGAGTTTATTGCACTTACTTGTAGAGTACCAGGGGCTAACTACAGGAGTGTGAGTGACTCAAACAGCTGCATCACAGCCCGGGCCCACCCCCATCATGGATGGCAACCTCGTGAAAGCTGCATCAGGGAGCCGCCCTTCAGTTAACCTTCTTAAATATAGCTTTCTGTTTTTTATTTATTTTTTTTTATTTATTTATTTTGTATGTGTATGAATGTACTGTCTGCAAGCAGGTCTGTGCACCCGTGTTGTGCAATGCCACTAAGGTCAGAAGAGGACGTTGGATTCCCTTGGAACTGGAGTTCTCCTAGAAGTGGAGTTACAGACGGTTCTCAGCTGCCATGTGGGTGCTGGGGATCGAACCCGGGTCCTCTGCAAGAGCAGTCGGCACTCTTAACCGCTAGGCCATCTCTCTAGCCCCTTAAATATAGCTTTCAGCTAGTGGAGGGTAGGAGGAACAGGAAAGAGTAAAGTAGAATTCCAGGTAAAGATCCTGTGCCTCTTCCATTAAAGAATATCATTCTCTTAATACCATTATCATAGGCTTGGCTAGCATCGTATTGTTCTGCTCTATTGGTGACTAGTTCCCATGACTCCTAGGCCAACATACTCTCTAAACCAAGCTGTCGATGGATGAGCAAGTTATATCTGGAGGAACAAAGACTACACTACAATACTCCTGCCCACCCCCTGGCTCTTAGCTTCTTTCCCTCTTCTGCAATGTTTTTCAAGCCTTGGAAGGGATGATACATCCATGATCCTTCTTTGAATATGGGGTAGTGGAGCCACTCCAATAGTCAATTGTTCTCGGCATCTTAACCAGGCTATGCATCTCTCTATCAGCAACCACTGCCCACTGTAAGAAGTTTTCCTCCACAACAAATGCACACGCCTGCAATAGTCTGAGTATAAACAATGTTTGGGAAGCATTTGATAGGTCCTTCACATCCATTCAAGAAAACAACAGCAGTTGCTTCCCTGCTGGGGCCTATGAACTTGCAAACCACAGGTTCTGTTCCCTGACGTCCAGTACTCTGTGGAGTGAATTCACTCCGTGTAATTAAATCCAATTAGAAAGTTGTTGGTTGTACACATGCCACTACCACGCCAGCTGGCTCATCACCTGGTATGTTGATAACTTGGCAGTCAGGATCCCCTGCTGCACAGGAAACTTGGTGGCCTAGATCCCTCAGTGCTTTGCATAGCAATTAAAATAAAATATTAACAAGGTCCAATACAGCACGGAAAGACTCCATCACCTGCTTCCTCGAAAGAGTGATGTTGGCTGTGGTGGCAGGGATGGGAAGGCACCTTATTTAGATTTCTGCAATCCACACATTCCCCATGAATGCTTTTGCCTCCTCATCCCATGCCATGGGCCTTCTAAGCATCTCCCTACCCCCAGGGGGCCTAGGAGGGACTGGGTCATGCTGCTCTGCATTGGTCAGGGCTAAGGACGGGCAGGATCATGCACCCACCTGCCCCTTTCGCTGGCTCCCTAGGTCTGATAGGGTCCTGGCCAGCACTGTGGCAGATGCCTTGGCTGCTGCCTTTCCTCAGTTGTCCCATCTGTGTAAGGCTAAGTCAAGGACCTTACTTGGCTATGGCTTTGATCAAAAGTACAAAGATTTTTACTCTGTGTTAACTTTCCACTTCATAGATTGGATACTGGCTAGAGTCTACCCAAGGGAGTCTCCATGGCCTCCTTGACCAAGAGAAGAGGTGACTCCCCACAGTTACAAGACATTTTGAGAGATTTCCCATAGTCTGCTGGGACCTAGTTGACCTTGGAGGGCAGGAGGCAAATATTGTACCTTTTTATCACACTATACTCATTAGTTTAGCTCTAAGTATGGTTATTGAACACCCAGAAGGTCAGTTAATCAGTCCGATAGTTTCAGTTATTGTATAATATTATATACAGCTTGAGCAAAAATCAAACATTTTAAAACTCAGACCTTTGTAACCTGCAGACGTCTTCTAGTTTCTTTTCCATTCTGAAGCCACTCTACCATCCTGGTTGTTTCCTGTCCAATCCTTTCTTTTCCCCTTTCCCCATCCCTTCAATATCATTTCCTTTGTTTTTAATATCCTTTACTTTCCTCAGGGCAAGTTCATCCACTGAGTTCCATCTATTCAGCCTATTGGAGTTCCTTGCTTAAAGAAGGCCGGTTCTTACTCACCCAACCATAATCAACTGGCAATATTTCTTCAGCTAAGATTGGGTCCTGCTGTCCATTTCTGCAGTTCCATGCTGGGTTTTTGTCTGGTTGAGCTTGCATGTATCTTGTGCATGCTGACACCAATGCTGTAGGTTCATATAAGTAGGGTCCCAGGAACTCATAGGATTCTATTTCCATATGGACTTGCATCACCTCCATGGCTCTTACAATCTTTCCACGCCCTCTTCTGCAATGTTCCCCGAGCCCAGGGTGAGTGAAGCTGAATATATGCGACCTGTCCATGGAACAACACTCTGTAGACTCCTAATCTCCACAGTTTGGCAACTACTGACCTTTTGAGTTCCTGGTCCTCTATTGCATGGTAGAGCTTCCTTAATGAGAGGTAAGAGATTAATTAGTGTTCTCTTGGCCCCGTGTTCTATGCTGTGTGAGCCTTAGGTGTAGAAGTTGCATTGTAGATATGTCACCTAGCCATGAGCAATTCACAGACAATGTCTGTGTGTGTCCAGTTATGGGACTCTAATATTCTTCATCTGGTGCCAAAGAAGCTTCTTCATTGGATGGTGTCTGGGATGTTTCTCTGTAAACATAAGTATACTTCTTTTGCAGTTAGTAAGAGGTTACCTTAACCTAGGGATATGACAACCTTGAGGATTTCTCTAAGATCTATGACCTCAGCCAGGTGTGGTGGTGCACGCCTTTAATCTTAGCACTTGGGAGGCAGAGGCAGGAGGTTCTTTGTGAGTTCAAGGCCAGCCTGGTTTACAGAGTGAGTTCTGGGGCTATAAGGAGACCCTGTCTCAAAAAAGACAAAAAAAATCTATGACCTCTCCAGCTGTGTGTTACTGGCTATGTATACAGTGCCACACATGAGTTTCTTCCCACCAAGTGGGCTTTAAGTCCATTTAGTTAGCCATTGATTGCCCGTAAGATAAAAGTGCTTCTACTGCCCCCATGCCCTGTGCCTAGAAGAAGGAGAAGAATCCCAGGACAATGCTATTAAACAGATCTTCAACAGGATTGTAGAAGAAAATTTCCCCAAATTAAGGAAAGATGTCCATACAAATACAGGAAGCATGTGGAGGCCAGCTTCAGGCATGCCCAGGCAGGTTGGAAACCACCAGACCCACACCACAGCTTCAGGAACTCTCAGTCAGGATGGAAACGTCAGGATCTGTGTCCAAGGTCAGAGGAGTCTAATCCTGGAGCAGTGGGAGGGCCTGAAGATGATCCCGTGGTAGGGGTTGTGTACCGAGTAGCTGGGAAGCTCACCATGTGGAGGCCTGCTTCAGGCACCTTAATTTCCTTTTAAATTTTCCTTTTACTTACTGCTTATCTTTCTTAATTTCCTGAGACATAGAAATATTAACAAATAAACTTACCATTGGTTGAGAGACATTTCCCTTGGGATGTGGAGACTACTCAATGTCCACCTCTTCCTCATAAAGTCCCAATGATAAACCAGAGTTCAAGTTCATCTAAGTGCACCCTAGGGAACTAAGTAGTTTACTGAGCTCACTTATAGAGTATAAGTAAGGAGTTACTGACAGAAATGTGTGTGACCCCAAAGCAGCCACACTGGACAATAACTTTCCCTTAGTCACATAAGTGGAGCCCCCCTCTCCCTAGTCCTTCCCAGCTTGTACATATTTTAGCATCTCCCCAAGACCAGAGGACACATATGATTATGGCAGTCTTGCATATAACTGGCAGGGAGGACTGCATAGATACTCAGGTGAGGGTCCAGGGGCCCAACCTATTCCTTCTTTCTGGAAAGAAAATCAACAGTCAACAAGCTTAGCTGCAATGATCCTCTCCAAGCAGACCCAATTGAGTTTATGACGATGACAGCCATTTGGTCTGAAAGCTAGTTCTGTGCAACACCTCCTTAATACAAGAAGAGTGAATCCAAACTCAACATGTGGGATCATGTAACAACTCAAGATTACCTGCACACATACTTTTAACTGCCAAGCTTTTTGCTGTTAGTGTCAAGCAAACTTCTCAGCCTGGCGTTTTGCATCTTTTTTTTTTTTTTTCCTGAGAGCTATAAAAAAAAAAAACCTCATCTTTTAGTAAGAGTCTTCAAAATGACCTCCATTTTACAGTCCACACATTCCAGAGATTGATCTACCCCAGCTCTGCTCTTGGCTTTGAATGTGCACAAGTAAGAAATAGAGAAGCACAACACAGAGCAAAGCACCTTCAAACCTATGTCTATAGCTTCCTCCAGAAAGCAACTAAGAAAACCTTGTTAAATCATTATACTGAAGTTATTTGTTGAGAGACTTCTGTGTAGAAAGTCCTCTCCACAAATGAGCATTCTCTCATCTGCTTTTTCTATAGACACAAACATCTTTATATTTGGAGATAAACAATCTATTGGAGATAGTTCATTCCCTAGCTGTTCGTGAGGCAACACAACTTTTTTCTAGGACTCTTTTGTTGTTCTCCTTTCTCCTTGTCCCAGGGTCAGGAGGCCATCCTGACCCAAGCAGGGCCTTCGGGGGTCATTTGAGACAAATATGCTTGTATCTGAAGTGAGAGGGCCAACCCATCTCCAGAGCCAGCTCCTCAGTAAGCCCAAATAGCACATGAAAACCTACCAATATAAGGTAAAAATATAAAAAGAATTTGCTTCTCTGTAAAACTGAACTCAGTGTTTTACACTGGACAGGGATCTTGATATTGAGTCCAATGACAACTGGCTGGACCTGAGGTACCTGATCTCCTTATTGCCTGCATAGGATTGTCCAAATCAATCTTATCTGCTGAATCATGCATCGGAACAGGGACTGATGAGAAACAGAAAGCATTTTCTTCCCCCTTGAGAGTTCTATAAGACGCAGAATGCTTGATCTCAAAGAGCGCCCTCTGATGTCTTAACTTCCTCAGAATGTGGGTGCATGGCAGTGACTGTCCATAATCAAATGGAATCAAGCTGACCAGTGTCAAACTTTAGATCTTCCCCGACTAGTCTTGGGGTGGCCAACTGCTTGAAAACCCATATCTTCAATCAGTATGTGTATGTCTGCAATTAGAGACAGACAGCCTGAAAAACTTAACAAAAAATAAGGGCCTTTCCTTCTTGATTATTGAATAACTGTCATCAGAGGGTGGTATTATAATTAAGGTACTTCTGGGGTAGCTGTTATCTCACAGTCTCCTGGAAAATATTGAAGTGGGGCTTCAGATAGAAAAAAATATATGACTTTTGTTTGACGGTCTGGGGGTCAAGTTCTCTCCAGGATTTAAGGAGGCAGTTGAGTGTCAATCTCAGAGGACTCTAAGAATCAGTTGGTCCCATCTGCAATGAGATGGAATAGGAAAGCTAGAGAAGTCTTGAGCAGGAATTGTGCAGACTCCACCCACATTGCCCAGACCATCTGGAGGGGCAGTACCATCCCACGACATGGAGCAGCTAGGGTGGTCTAGCCTGTCTCAGGGAGAGGTTAGACCATGTAACTTCCTCATCTACCCATGCTCAGCTTCTTCATATCCTGGTTTCTTCTTCCTTTTTCTAACTGTAGGACACTTGCTTGCAGGGCTCTGGGCCCTGGTCTCATATAATGCTTCTCACAGCCTAAATATTTGTGGTTGTGCAATCCCTAAAAAGAGAAGATTTGTCACTGGATTTATCAGTCCATGCATGGGTTGAGAAAACATCCTGAACACTTGGGGTGGGTGGTTTTTAGCATTTGTAACCTGCGGAACAAGGAGTAACCCTGGCAGCAAGATCAGCCCCTCTTGGGGGCTGGAGAGATGGCTCAGCAGTTGAGAGCACTGGATGCTCTTCCACAGAACCCAAGTTTAGTTCATCTCAGGTGCGTCACACTGTAATTACAGTTTCATGGGATCCAACACCCTCTTTTGGCCTCTGTGGGCACCCACACACATTCACACAAACACAAGCATGTACATGTAAAAAAAAGACAAAATGGTTCTCTTTTTTGGCCTCCTGTGCTCATTGGAAGATGTGAACCTTGGCTATCTGCTCCGCCACCATGCCTCCCCGCCACAACGGACTCTTAATTCCCCGGAACCATCAATCGGCACAGGAACACAGACGCTGTAGGAGAGTAATAGAAAAATCATGGAAAGCTTCTTGGTGCCTGAGAATGGGAGAGTCCAACATCTGTGCCAGGTGTGGAATTAAGACCATAGCTGGTCATCAAGGGAGGTGGGAAGTCCATTCTTGAGAATCAGTCCTTGCAAGAATCTTCAACTGACAGAAACCTTCCCTGTCCTCAATATAAGCCCAACACAGAGACAAATCCCCTGCCCTGCACAACCTGGGACCTCTGGGGAGGGGTTTGTGGGGAATATGGTCACTCAGAGAAAGCTAAAACTGCTGCCCAACACTGGGAAGTCCTCCATCCTCCAATCTGCTCCACCATCAGCCCACTAAGAAGGGATGTGAACCATGGATCATGGTTGGGGATCACAGCTCCAGTTAACAGAAGGGGAACACAGCTCCAGTTAACAGAAGGAGACCACAGCTCCAGGTTCACAGGAGGAGACCACAGCCCCAGTTCACAGAAGGAATCCGTAGCTCCAGGTTCACAGGAGGGGACCACAGCTCTAGGATCCTGGGAGACAACCACAGTTCCAGGCTCATGGTTATAATTTCAATTATGCTGGTTCCTACTATTTTCCTGTCTCCATCACTCTGACCACATGATTATACTCGTATTTAGAAAGAGCTTCTATTCAGCAAACAGAGGCAGCCGTTACTTTATGATGTGGGTCTCCCAGTGGAGGGACAGCAATATTTTGTTCAAGTAGACAGATGGACCAAGTGCTCTGGCCTGGGTCTTACATGTGCTGGGGTTAAATGTCTGCACCACCTGGCCTGGCTTTATTTATTTATTTATTTATTTATTTATTTATTTATTGCCAATGTTTTATTGAAATTCTGTGCGTTTCATACAAAATTGCATTACAAATCAAATCTAGAACCACGCCCATTCCCTGCCCCTTCACCAGAGCTCATGCATTCTGCCAAACATGTTTTTCATCTTTTTCCCAGTCTCTCTCAAAATTCTTGATGCACAAATCTACTGTTTCAAGCAGAGGTTCACCATTTCAAAAAAAAAAAAAAAAGACAAAATGAATGACAGATATAAATCCATCATATTTATGATATTAAATTGGAATGTACTATACACAAGAAACAAAGACATAAATGGTCAGACTACATAAAAGTCCAGCTAGCTGGGCATGGTGGTTCTGACTCCAGGCCTCAAAGGCACAGGTAGGAGGATTGTTGTAAATTTGAGGTTATCCTGGGCTATGTAGTGAGACACTGACTAACAAACAAACTGACAAATTCAACGATATTCTCTCTAAGGGAAACATATTCTAGATTCAAGGACAGAAATGAATTGAAAGCAAAAGGGTGGAGAAAGACACAGCATGAGATCAGGACCCCCAGAAATTGAGTCACCACACTAACAGACAAAATGGTCTTCAAAGCAAAACATGCTAATAGAGGCACGAGTAGCCCGTGTTCTTAACTGTTGAGCCATCTCTCCAGCCTGGAAACATAATCTTTTTTCTTCCAATTGTGTGTGTGTGTGTGTGTGTGCCCATTATCACGAATGTGGGAGCACAAATGTTTGTGGGGGCGTGTGCATGTGTGCGCACATCCGTGTGGAAGTCTGAGGATTATATCAGGGAGCTTTCTTCATTGTTCTTCCACCTTCTTTTCCTTTTTTTTTTAAACTGGCATAGTTTGATTAGTTAGTTAGTTAGTTAGTTAGTTAGTTAGTTAGTTAGTTAGTTTGGTCTTTTTGAGACAGGGTCTCCCTGTAGCCCCAGCTGTCCTGGTACTCACTCTGTAGACCAGGCTGGCCTTGAACTCACAAAGATCCACCTGCCTCTGTCTCTCAAGAGCTAGGATTAAAGGCGTGCACCACCTGCCCGGTGATTTTATTTATTTTTTATGTGTATGAATGTACTGTCTGCATGTAGGTTTGTGCACCCGTGTCATGCAGTGCTGCAGAGGTCAGAAGAGGGTGTTGGATTCCCCTGGAACTGGAGTTAAAGTCAGTTCTCAGCCGCCATGTGGGTGCCAGGGATCGAACTTGGGTCCTTTGCAAGAGCAGTTGGCACTCTTAACTGCTAGGCCATCTCTCCAGCCCCTCCTTCTTTTTCTTAAACAGTCAAAGTTTTATTTTATTATTGGCTAGACAAGCACTACAGTGACAGCAATAAAGACCACCTTATTCTTCGAGGCGGGATCTCTCAGTCAAACCCGGAGCTGGCTAGCCTTTCTATCCAGCATGCTGGTGGATCCGTCTTCTCCTATGAGAGTGGATTACAGGAAAGCACCCGCACTTGCCCACCATTTATGCGGGTTCTGGGGATCTAAACCCTGGTCCTCTTGTTTGTGTGGCTCTAAACTGAAACATATGCTTACCAAACCTCCCAGCAACTATGCTCACAGGTATTGTAATGTGTTGAAAGCACTCACATAAAAAGCTGTACATGGATATTTACAGTTTTGCTCAAAATTCCCCCAAACTTGGAAGCAACCAATGAACTTGGTGAATGAATAAGTTGTGTCATACTCAACCAGTGGAAAATTATTCAGTATTAACAAGAAATGAATTGTCGAGCCATGGGCATAGAATTATACTAAGTAAATAATGATAAGTTTAAAAACCCAACCTATCTTAGTGGTTAAGAGCACTGCCTGCTCTTGCAGAGGACCTGGGTTCAATTCCCAGCACTCACATGGTGGCTAAGAACCATCTTTAACTCCAGATTCCAGAGGAATCTGATGCCGGCTTCTGATCTCTGGAGCATTGCATGATGTGGGTACAGTCACACTCATGCAGGCAATACACTCATACACAAAATAAAAAAATAAAATATTAAAAGCCAACCTGTGCCAGGCATGGTGGTGCATGCCTTTAATCTTAGCACTTGGGAGGCAGAGGCAGGCGGATCTTTGTGAGTTCAAGGCCAGCCTGGTCTACAGCGAGTTCCAGGACAGCTGGGGCTACGGGGAGACCCTGTATCAAAAAGACGAAAAAAAAAAAAAAAGCCAACCTAGAAAGGATGCATATGATCTCAACTACATGACAGTCTAAAAAAGATAAAAAAAGAAAATGGATGACACAATGGGTTATTAAACTATCACTGAAAAGTGGGGACTGGCAGGCCATGGTGGTGCACATTTTTAATGTCAGCACCTGGGCAGAGGCAGGTGGATCTCTGTGAGATTGAGGCCAACTTCATGTACATTGTGAGATTGAGGCCAGCTGGGGCTACAAAGAGGGAGATTATGTCTCAGAAAACAAAACAAAACAAAAAAGACTATTGAAAGATCAGTGGTGACAGGGAAAGAAATAAGGGTGGGAGATCAGAACATAGAGGATTATGATGACATAATAATCCTCTGATTATTCAGTGAAACACTGATTCAGGAATCAGGTTAATCTCTGATCAACAATGAAACTCCTGTGTGTGATACTGTAATGTTGAGTGCCTGTCAGTTACATAATTGTCCAAACTCAGAATGTGTACCAAGAATGAACCTCACTGTAAATTATGACCCTTACATAATAATCATACATCATCGTAGATTTACTAGTCATGACAAATGTGCCTCACTAAACCAATATGAAGGGAAGAGAATTGTGTCTATTGGGGGAAATATATGGAAACTTGTGCCTTCTGGTTATTTTTCTGGTATTCTAAAACTACTCTCAAATAGTCCACTAATTAAAAAAAAAACAGAGAAAAGCAAAAATTAGAAAAAAAGTATATTCCCCTCAGGTCAATGAAGTCAAATATTGACTTTTTAAAAAGAACAGTGTGCTGGATAGCTTTAGTGTCAACTTGACACACCTGGGTTGAGGGAGCCTCAACTGGGGAATTGACTCCATTGGATTGGCCTGTGGCCACATCTGTGGAGTATTGTCTTGATGGTCGAGCAGTGTGGAAGGGCCCAGCCCACAATGAGTGGTGCCACCTGGGCAGGTAGTTATGTATGGTATAAGAAGGCAGGCTGGGCATGAGCCAGAGCGAGCAGGCCAGTGGACAGCATTCCTCCATGGCCTGTGCTTCAGCTCCTGCCTCCAGGTTCCTGCCCTGAGTTCCTGCCTTGGGCTCCCTGAGTGATGAACTATGAACCAGGAGATGTAAGCTGAATAAACCCTTTCCTCCCCAAGTTGGTGTCGGTCAGAGTGTTTTGTCACAGCAATGGAAGACAAACTAGAACAGAAATTGGTACCAGAAGAGTGGGGTATTGCTGTGACAGACCTGACCTTGGTGTTTTGGGGAAGGATTGTGGAGGCGTTTGGAACTTTGGGCTGGGAAGATCATTGAATGCCTAAAGATTGTTGCTGTGGAGCTTGGAGCAGTTTTGCTGAAGGAGTTGTAGAAGATGGAGGCCTGGCTTGTGAAGTTTCTAGTTTCAAAGGAGAGCAGAGATCATCAGGACTGTGTAATCTGTGGGTTCTGGTCAGCTGGGGCTGTGGAGAATCAGCTGTAAGTAACAAGAGACCAGAACCTGAAGTGAAACTTTTGTGGTACTGGGGCAATTGATGCTGGTTAGCTGGGGCTGAAAAATCAGCTGTAAGTAACAAGAGACCAGCATCACTGAGGTGAAATCTTCTGGGGAGAATATCTTCAAGGTCAGCACACAGAAGCTGTGACCCAGAAAGGGCCTGAGCCTCCATCTCGAGCCAGAAGCCGGACTTGGTAACGTGTAAGAGTCTCCTATATGGTTCCGGTGTTGAAATTTGAGGGGGTCACAGAGAGCAGCCGAGGCTTGGCACTGTGAGAGGTCAGGAAAGACCATTGGTGGAAGTGCACCTCGGTTGCTGTGAAGACCCCAGGATTGCAGGGGTCATGGAGAGAAGCTGAGGCTTTGCACCAGGAGAGGTCAGAAGAGACCATTGGTGAAGGTGCTGCCTCAGTTTCAGTAGCGACCCCAGCTTTTTGGAGATGCCGGTACCCTGGGACGACCACCAAGAGCAGCGGTAGGTGTAGAATGGAGTCGGCCTGGGCCTGCGAGATGAGTGTGCCACGGACGGCAGAGTCGGAGAGGGGGAGCTGCCGAGACCCTTTGGAGCCCAGAAGATCGTGAGTGAATCCCAGGTGTCCAGCCTTGAGCTACTTGCTGGACTTAGGTTTTGTTTGAGAGTGCCTGATTCTTCCCTTTGAAATAAGACAGTACTTGTTTTGGATTTTACAGCAGCCCACAGTTAAGAGACTTTTAATAGACTGGACTTTTAAGTGTTTGGACATTTTAAGGACTGTGGGGCTTTTAAGGATGTACTGTCTTAGGTTGTGATTAATGTTAACATCATACTTTGGGGATAAGAACTGGAAAGGTGGTGGTTTAATAGTGATGTGTTTTGTGTGTCAAGTTGACAAGGGGTCAATTGTGCTGGATAGCTTTAGTGTCAACTTGACACACCTGGGTTGAGGGAGCCTCAACTGGGGAATTGACTCCATTGGATTGGCCTGTGGCCACATCTGTGGAGTATTGTCTTGATGGTCGAGCAGTGTGGAAGGGCCCAGCCCACAATGAGTGGTGCCACCTGGGCAGGTAGTTATGTATGGTATAAGAAGGCAGGCTGGGCATGAGCCAGAGCGAGCAGGCCAGTGGATAGCATTCCTCCATGGCCTGTGCTTCAGCTCCTGCCTCCAGGTTCCTGCCCTGAGTTCCTGCCTTGTGCTCCCTGAGTGATGAACTATGAACCAGGAGATGTAAGCTGAATAAACCCTTTCCTCCCCAAGTTGGTGTTGGTCAGAGTGTTTTGTCACAGCAATGGAAGACAAACCAGGACAAACAGTAAGATTAGCAAACCATGAACAGATCAGGAAAAATAGAGAGGGCACAAATGGCTAAACTCAAAAATCGCTGCATTTCTCTGATAATGATGATCAACCAGAAATTTTCTACAAAAAAGACACAGTGCAGATGGCCTTATGTAGTGAGCTCTACCAGGCACTTGAAAATAAATAAGATGGGGAAGGAGTCATTGGTGGGGTACGTGCTCAGCATATATATGCAGGGCTCTGGGTTCCATTCCCTAGCACTGCATGAATAATAGGAAATAATACCACTCCTTGATAAGCTCTTCCAAGAAGTAGAGAAGGAAAGAATACTTTCAAATCATCATACTGGCTCAATATTAGTCCAAAATTAAAGCTAGACAAAAATATCACAAGAAAGCTCTATCTGTAGTGAATATAATAAAAAATTCCTAGCAAAATATTAACAGAGGCCAATAACACATTAAGAAAATAAACACCATGACCAAGTGAGATTTATTTCAGGAAGCAAGGCTGGTGAGACATTTCAATTAATGTAATATAGATTATGAATAGAATAAAGAGAAGACTACCAGATCTATTTCTGTATACATGTAGAAAAAGTATTTGATAAAATCTTACATCCATTTATAATGTAAAAAGTTTTTATTTTTTTTTAATTTTTACTTTATGTCTTTGAGTGTTTTGCCTGCATGTGTGAGTGTACCATGTGGGTGCGATGCCCTCCAAAAGAGTGTGTTGGATCCACTGGAACTGGAGTTAGCCATCACATGAGTGTTGGGAATCGAACCAGGCCATTTGCAAGTGCAGACAATGTTCTTAACCATTGAGCCATCTCTCCAGCCTCTAATTCACGATTTTAAAAGAAATCTCAAACTTAAAGCAAAAAGGAACTTCTTTAAAGATCATTTGTTATTTTTATTTGTGTATATATGAGTATGCCCAAAGAGGCCAGAAGAGGGCGTCAGAACCCCCGGAGCTTGGGGTACAGTGTACTGGGAACTACCCGAGGTGCGTGCTAGAAGCCAAACAGGGGTCCTCTGCAAGAGCAGGAAGTGCTCTTAGCCGCTGAGTCATCTCTCCATCCCCAAGAAGGAAATGTCTGAAACGGAGAAAAGACATCTAAAAAGTCCTGTATCCAGTACTGTTTGTGCTTTGAACATGGGTGCAGAATCCGTGCCAAACACAGTACTTGGGGAAAAAAGGTATTCTTTACAAAGTGAGATTGAGTTGTTTTTTTATCTCTCTCTCTCTCTCTCTCTCTCTCTCTCTCTCTCTCTCTCTCTCTCTCTCTCTTCATAGGTACATGTGCCATGGTGTACACATGCGGATGTTAGAGCACTGCCTCAGTTGTTGGCCCTCCCCTTCCACCGTGCCTGAAGTATCACTGCATCATTAGCAGGCCCATGAGCCTCTGAGGACTCTCCTGACTGCTCTTCCCCTGCCATAGGCTGCTGGGATGACAGCCTCTTGCTACCACATTTGTCTTTTAAGTGGGTTCTGGGGATCTGAACTCAGCTTCTCACACTTGCACAGCAAACTCTTCACCCCCAGAGCCATCTCCCTAGTTTGATCTTTTAAATCAGATGATGCAGTAAACATCTGCTTCGATGATATACTACTTTTGGTAATATGTTTGAGTTTGTATAGGGGTTTGTTGTTGTTGTTGTTTTGGTGTTTTGGTGTTTTTGAGACAGGGTCCCCCTGTAACCCCAGCTGGCCTGTAGACCAGGCGAGATTCAAACTCACAGAGATCTGCCTGCCTATGTTTCCCAAGTGCTGGGATTAAAGGCATGTACCATCACACCTGGCCATATACTAGAACTTTGGTATGGAATTGAAAGATTTTTTGATAACCTAGGTCCATGATATTCCTTATGACTACATAAATACACTTTTGATGGACATGGAACTTTTTTAATTAATTAATTTATTTTAAATATATATTTTGTACAAGATTATCAAATCTAGACCCATGTCCCCCACCCTATCCCCCCACCCCACCAGAGCTCATGTATTCTGCCAAACATACTTTTCATCTCTTTCTCAGTCTTTCTCAATATTCTCCATGTGGAAGTTGACTGTTTTGAGCAGAAGTTCACTGTTTCAGTCAGTTCTTTGATGCAGGCCTTTCTGTTGTTGTTGTTGTTGTTGTTGTTGTTGTTTCCAATATACATCACTCCCAACTACTTGGACAAAAGCTCAAAGGGCCGTGCACAAGAAATACTTACAACTAGGTAATTGGCACTAGCATCCACAGATGAGGGATACCATTCGTTGTTTGTTTATCTGGGACTGTGTTACTTCACTCAGCATGATGTCTTCTAGCTCCAGCCATTTTACTGCAAAGCTCATGAGGTCATCTTTCTTTACTGCTGCATAGAACTCCATTGTGTAGATGTACCACATTTTCTATATCCACTCGTCAGTTAAGGGTCATTTGGGTTGGTTCCATCTCCTTGCTATTGTGAAGAGAGCTGAAATAAACATGGCTGTGCATGTATCTCTGCGGTGGGGTGAGTCTTGAGGATACATGCCCAGGAGTGGTATGGCTGGGTGGGGTGGCAAGTTCATTCCAAGTCTTCCAAGGGTTCTCCACACTGCTTTCCATAGTGGCTGTATGGGTTTACATTCTCACCAGCAGTGGATGAGTGCTCCTCTTTCTCCACAACCTCTCCAGCACTTGGTATCATTTGTTTTCTTGATCCTAGCCAGTCTTATTGGAGTAAGATGATATCTTCAAGTGGTTTTGATTTGCATTTCCTTAATCATTAGTGATGTTGAACACTTCTTAAGGTGTTTCTCAGCCATCTCTAATTCCTCACTTGTGAAGTCTCTGTTCAGCTCTTTGCTCCATCTATTGAGTGGGTCATTTGTTTTCTTTCTTCTTTGTTTATTGAGTAGTGTATATATTCTGGAAATCAATGATTTGTCAAATGTTTCTGCAGTGAAAGTTTCCTCCCTCTCTGTGGGATTTCTCTTCACTTCCTTGATTGTTTCTTTTGATGTACAGAAGCTTTTGAGTTTGATGAGGTCCCATTTGTCAATTGTTGACCTTAATTCTTGTGCAGCTGCTGTCTGATTTAGGAAGTCTTTTCCTACACCTATGTCTTGTAGTCTGCTGCCAACTTTTTCTTCTATCACCTTCAGAGTTTGGGGTTTCACGTTGAGGTCTTTAATCCATCTGGAGTTGACTTTTGTACAGGGCGAGAGGTAGGGGTTTAATTTCATTCTTCTACAAGTGGTGATCCAGTTTTGCCAACACCACTTGCTGAAGATGCTGTCTTTTCTCCATTGTGGTTTCTTGGCCCCCTTGTCAAATATGAGATGGCTGAAATTGTATGTGCTCAGATTTGGATCTTCGGTTTTGTTCCATTGGTCAACAGGTCTGTTTTTGTGCCAGTACCAGGCTGTTTTTATGACTATAGCCCTGTAGTATAGTTTAAAATCTGGTATAGAGATCCCTCCTGTGTAGCTCTTTTCACTCAGGATTGATTTGGCTATTCGGGGTCTTTTGTTTCTCCAAATGAATTTAAGAACTTTTGTTTCCAAGCCTGTGAAGAAACTCTTGGGGATTTTGATTGGGATTGCATTAAATCTATACAAGAGTTTTGGTAAAATGGACATTTTTACAATGTTAATTTTCCCAATCCATGAGCATGGGAGGTTTTTCCATCTTCTGAGGTCTTCTTCAATTTCTTTCTTTAAGGGTTTAAAATTTTTGTTGTAGAGGTCTTTGGTGTCTTTGGTTAGGTTTGTTCCTAGGTATCTTATTGTTTTTGAGGCTATTGTGAGTGGGAAGGTCTCTTTGAATTCTTTCTCCAGTTGCTTGTTCTTGGTGTAAAGAAAGGCCATTGATTTTCTAAGGTTAATTTTGTATCCTGCCACTTTGCTGAAGCTGTTAATCGTTTCTAGGAGTTTTCTGGTGGAGTTTTTTGCATCTCTTAAGTAAACAATCATATCATCAGCAAATAGGGATAGTTTGACTTCCTCTTTTCCAATTAGTACTCCTTTAATATCCTTTTCTTGCCTTATTGCTCTAGCAAGTGTTTCAAGCACTATATTGAAGAGGAGTGGTGATAGGGGGCAGCCTTGCCGAGTTCCTACCTTTAAAGGGAATGTTTCCGTCATTTCCCCATTTAGGATGATATTGGCTGTGGGTTTCCTGTATATGGCTTTGATTACATTGAGGAATGATCCCTCCAATCCAATTCCTTCTAGGACTTTAAGCATGAAGGGATGCTGGATTTTGTCAAAGGCTTTTTCAGCATCAATTGAGATGATGGTGTGGTTTTTGTCTTTGATTCCGTTTATGTGTTTGATGATGTTTATTGATTTTCGTATGTTGAACCATCCCTGCATCTCTGGTATGAATCCAACTTGGTCATGATGGATGATCTTCTTGATGTGGGTCTGTATGCGATTTGCCAGTATTCTGTTTAGAATTTTGGCATCTGTGTTCATGAGGGAGATGGGTCTATAATTCTCCTTTTTAGTTGGATCTTTGCCTGGTTTTGGTAATAGAGTGATGTTGGCTTCATAGAAGGAATTTGGGAGAATTCCCTCTGATTGTATACTTCTAAACAGTTTCAGAAATAATGGTTGTAGGTCTTTTTGAAATGTTTTATAGAATTCTGCTGTGAAACCGTCTGGGCCTGGGCTTTTTTTAGTTGGGAGGCTTCTTACTACATCCTCTATTTCTTCATATGTTATGGGTCTGTTTAAGCTGCTGGTCTCCTCTTGGCCAAGCTTTGGTGATTCCCAAGATTTCAGATATTCATCCATTTCTTCTAGATTTTCAAACTTGGTAGAATATAGGTTCTTGTAATATTCCCATATAATTTTCTTGATCTTTTCCTTGTCCGTTGTGATATTTCCCTTTTCATCACAGATTGTATTGATTTGGAGTTGTTCCTTCTTTCTTTTTGTTAACTGGGCTAGAGGTCTGTCTATCTTGTTTATTCTTTCAAAGAACCAACTTTTGGCTTCATTGATTTTTTGTATTGTTTTCTTTGTTTCTATTTCATTGATTTCTGCTCTGATTTTTGTTATTTCTTCCTGTCTGTTGCGTTTAGGGTTCATCTGTTGTTGCCTCTCAAGTGCTTTTAGCTGTAGTGTTAGATCATTCACTTGTGCTCTTTCTGTTTTTCTAATGTAGGCACCCAGGGCTATAAATTTCCCTCTTAGGACTGCTTTTAAGGTATCCCATAAGTTTTGTTGTGTTGTATTGTCATTGTCATTCAGTTCCAGGAATGTTTTTATTTCTTTCTTTATCTCTTCCTTGACCCATTCATTATTCAAGAGTGTGTTGTTTAGTCTCCATGTGTTCTTGTAGGCAGGAGGGCTTGTCCTGGTGTTGATGTTGAGCTTCATTGCACTGTGGTCTGACAGGATGCATGAAATTATTTCAATCTTTTTGTATTTGTAGAGGTTTCTTCTGTGTCCCAGGATGTGGTCGATTTTGGAGAATGTTCCGTGGGGTGCTGAGTAGAAAGTGTATTCTCTGGTATTAGGATGGAATGTTCGGTAGAGGTCTATGAGGTCCATTTGGTGTATCATATCGTTCAGTTCAGATGTCTCTCTGTTTATTTTTTGTCCTGTTGACCTATCCAAAGGACTCAGTGGGGTATTGAAATCTCCCACTATGAGTGTGCTGGGGTTAGTCTGTGACTTGTGGTCCTGGAGAATTGTCTTTATAAAGTTTGGTGCACCAGAATTTGGGGCATATATATTCATAATTGTGAAATCTTCTTGGTGGATTGTTCCTTTGATGAAAATGTAATGGCCTTCTTTGTCTCTTCTGATTTCTTTTACTTTGAAGTCTATTTTATCCGATATTAAAATAGCAACACCTGCTTTCTTTTTGGTACCATTTGCTTGGAATATTTTTTTCCATCCCTTCACTTTAAGGTGGTGCCTGTCCTTGAAGGTAAGATGTGTTTCTTGTAGACAGCATATCGATGGATTCTGTTTCCTAATCCAGTCTCCCAGTCTATGTCTTTTGATTGGGAAATTTAGTCCATTAATATTTAAGGTTATGACTGATAGGTTTGTGTTTCTTCCTTTTGCCTTATTATCCATTTGCGGTTTGGATTTAGGTTTCTACTTCTGCAGTTATGCTTTTATTGATTTCTCTTTCTAGGTGCCTGGGGTTGGTTGCTCCTTTCTTCTGTCCTTTGAATTGCTTCAAGTATTCTCTGAAGGGTTGGTTTTCCGGACATGTATTTTTTCATCTTGTTTATGTCATGGAAGGTTTTTCTCTCTCCTTCAGCTATAATTGACATTTTTGCTGGATATAGTAACCTGGGTTGGCATCTATTGTCCTTTAACACTGGGAATGCTTTGCTCCACGTTGTTCTTGCTTTCATAGTTTGCACTGAGAAGTCAGTTGTAATTCTGATAGGTTTCCCCTTATAGGTCACTTGTTGTTTTTCAACTTGACACATCTGGGTTGAGGAAGCCTCAACTGAGGAATTTCCTCCATTGTGGCCATGTCTGTGGGTACTTTCTTGATTGTTGGGTCATGTGGGAGTGTACAGCCCACTGTGGGTGAGGTGGTCCTGTATTGTATAAGAAAGCAGGTTGAGCTTGGGTCAGAAGAGCAAGTCAGTAAGCAGCGCTCCTCCATGGCCTGTGCTTCAGCTCCCACCTCCAGGTTCCTGCTCTGAGTTCCTACCTTGGGCCCCTTAACTGATGAACTGTGATCTGGGAGATTTGAGCAGAGTAAACCCTTTCCTCCCCAAATTGCATTGATATGCCAGGTATTGCTGAATGCTTTTCATTTATATAATTGATTAAATAAGCCAAGCTCCAAATATTTAGGTCATCATCAATGACAGCAATGGGAGTTGAAGAGTTTCAGCTGGAGACCTAGTGTACGGATTCAGTAACAAATTGTAGATTTGTTTGGACAAGGCTTCTGTCCCATGAGTCACATGCTCATCTTAACTATAACTGGACGGTCTCCTGAGAACTTATTCCCACTGTCCTCCTGTACTTTAGAGAAAGTCTAAATAGACTTCTAGGTTCATGTGCTTTAAGATGATTTGAAAAGCACTCATTTGAGAGCTGAGTAACACCCATGCCCACACACTGCCACCACCACTACTAGTGTTGGAGGCCATTATACCAACAGTTGCCACTAGGTCAGCTCTCTGTGATATTTACCTAAAAAAACAAATTTAATTAATTTTGTTCCTTGTTTTTTTCCAATAAGACTAGCCAAGATCAAGAAGACAAAAAACACCAAATGCTGGAAAGGTTGTGGGGAAAGGGGAACACTTATCCACTGCTGGTGGGAATGTAAACTGGTACAACCACTGTGGAAAGCAGTGTGGAGAACTCTTAAAGAACTCAATATGAGCCTACCACCTGACCCAGCCATACCACTCCTGGGTATATACCCTCAAGACTCACCCCACCACAGAGATACATACATGGCCATGTTTATTGCAGCTCTCTTCACAATAGCAAGGAGGTGGAACCAACCCAAGTGCCCCTCAACTGATGAGTGGATAGAGAAAATGTGGCACATCTACACAATGGAGTTCTATGCAGCGGTAAAGATGACATCATGAGCTTTGCACGTAAATAGCTGGAGCTAGAAGATATCATGCTGAGTGAAGTAACACAGTCCCAGAAAAACAAACGATGAATCTATCCCTCATCTGTGGATGCTAGTGCCAATTACCTAATTGTATGGCAAACTGAGCAACGTCAATGTGATCTGAAAACAACTATGCTCTTATATTGTAGAATCCCTTAAAAAATAAGCAAATAAAAAATAAAATAAAACAGAGTTTCCTTTAAGAAAAGTCAACCCCCTCCAAAATAAAAAGAAACTATAAGAGGAGTGCTGGGGGGGTCTGAGAACACAGGCCTGTGACCCCAGCACTCCAGGGACTGAGACAGGAGCACATACTAAAGGCTAGCCTGAGGTACATACCAAGATCGTGTCAGTAGTAACAAGAACAGTTCATATAATAATACTTGTATCCATGATGATATTTAGTAATTAACATCCATTCTCTCTACAAGGAAAACTGTACTTAATAGGACTATCTCTGGTAGGGGCCGCCCTTCAAAGCAAAGTCTCTAGGTGTAAGGTTCTGATAAGGACACCATCTGAGCTACTACACAGTTTAAAACAAATGATGGTTCTGTTTCTCCAGAGACTGGCATTCTTTCAGTTTCTACATCTGGAACCTTACTGGTGTTCTGTGGCATACCTTACCCTTGCTGGGTCCTGTTTGCTCACCCCCACCCCAGATCATAAGTCTGCTCAGTGACTTTTCTCTTTAGGTCTCTGGAAAACATAAAGCTAATTTTCCAGGGTTCTGGGGGCTCTTAGGATGTTAACTCAAACTGTTGTGTTCTCTTCCCCTCCCTTGCCACTCAGCTTGGTTTAAACTCCTAACACATCCTCTGGGGTAGTCAGACCCTTAGGGTGCCAAGGCTGTGCTCTCTTAGCCTGCCTGGGTCTCCCTGCTGCAGAGTCCCGGCCTTGGCACAGGTTTCCTGCTCCTTGGCCCAGGCTCACCCCTGTCATGGGCCACCTGGGAGCCCCCTGGGCCACCTGGAGTAGAGCCCAGATGTTTGTGCACACAGCAGGCACCTGTGTCAGCTCGGTGTTTCTTCTTCAATGTCTACCCTTGTAGCTCCATGCAGCCTGTGGTGGCTGCTGATGGAGGTGGCTGGCACAGTGTTGTGAGTTGCCTCGGAAACTGGATGCCCCATGGTATTAGGAGCTGGCTGGCACAGTGTTGTGAGTTGCCTCGGAAACTGGATGCCCCATGGTATTAGGAGCTGGCTCCTAATACCCACCCTGACTTCTCTCTCTGCCAGCTCCAGCCCCCTTCACCCATCCGGTCCCTGTCCCATCTGCCAGCTTTTCTGCTGCACCCTCAGCACTGCATCCGGCCCCCAAGCCCAGGGCCCTCAGGGAGACTAGACTCAGCTTCCTCCTGCCCTTTTTCCCTGTCTTGACTTGTACTAACACTTTGTTCAATTAATAATTCAAATGTATGGCCATTTTGAAACTGTTGACCTCCACTTAAAAGATAAGACAGACAGGCAAAGCCAGGCGTGGTGGTGCACGCCTTTAATTCTAGCACTCGGGAGGCAGAGGCAGGTGGATATTTGTGAGTTTGAGGCCAGCCTGGTCTACAGAGTGAGTTCCAAGACAGCTGGGACTACAGGGAGACCCTGTCTCAAAAGACCAAAAAAAAGACAGACAGACAGGCAAGAGAGAGAGGGCCTGATTCTGTAAACTTGGACATCCTTATTAAAGATTTTGTCTCTGCCTTTTCTCTAAAGCTAGGAAAATGTTGGGGCTGGAGACATGGCCCAGTGGTTCAGGGTGCCGGCTGCTCTTGCAGAGGACCCTGGTTCAATTCCCAGCACCCACATGGCAGCTAAGGACCATCTTTAACTCCAGTTCCAGGGAAATCCGACCTCCGAGGCATTGCATGACATGAGTGCACCAACCTACATGCAGACAGTACACTCATACACATAAAAAAAAAATTAAAAAAAAATAAAGCTAGGAAAATGTCTTCTTGTTAAATGTTAAACCACCTGTAAGCCCCTGACTCTTTTATTACTTATTTATGTGTATGAATGTACTGTCTGCATGTAGGTCTGTGCACCGGTGTCCTGCAATGCCTCGGAGGTCAGAAGAGGGCATCGGATTCCCCTGGAACTGGAGTTAAAGATGGTTCTCAACCACCATGTGGGTGCTGGGGATCGAACCCCGGTCCTCTGCAAGAGCAGTCGGTGCTCTTAACCGCTAGGCCAGCTCTCCAGCCCAGCCCCTGACTCTTAAGAATTAAAGAGCCTCTGTAAAGAAAATGTTTCCTACAGACAGGTATGTGCCTAGCCAGACACCTGTCACTTTATTACATATAATCATGTTATCTGCTGTGAGAGAGCAGTTTGCATGTCTCTTAGTGAAAACTTAACAGTAAAACAAAATTTGTTTTTAAAAATATTTTGGGAACTACACTGACCTGGCATGGGCTTTTATGGTTATGACAGACTGGCACATACCAGCCTTAAATTCAACAACTGACATCGGTAGTTTGTTCACATGACACTGCTGGATGGTCCAGGACCTCTCATGGTTACAACGGCAACTTCACTGAACATGGCTTCCAGGTCTGTTTGTACTCCATGTACTCTTGTCTAAGCCTTCTAAATGTGATACAGTGGAGACCTGAGAAGAGGATGTGACCTTCGTCCTTTCTCCCTACTCCCTGTTACTGTAAAGTTAAATGGCCCTTCGCCACTGACATTCCCTTTTCACATGGTGTCTCTGCGACTGAGAGGCACTGGGTGTGTGCGGGGGGCTTCAGACTGCCCCTTATGGATGGGCTCCTTGGAAGGGTCCCTGACAGAAAAATGGCATCCTCCCATTCTGGTGTTAGTTTGCAGGCGGGGCTATGCTTTTTTATTTTTTTCACAGGATACCGGTAACCCCAGTGAGTACCTTCACAAACTGGACTCCAGTCCAGAGCACCAAGGAAGCCCCCATTCTGCCCTGAGGACAGATCAAAACTCTGCCACCAGGGGACCCAGGAAATTTGTAGACAGGAGAGGAGGGCTACTCCAGACACTTCTTTGTACTGGTAAAAGAGGAACTTACTGGATTTTCCTTGGATCCTGTGACCTATAAATAGTTCTGGTTTATAGCATCAGCTTTTACTGGATTCCTGGTCTATAGCCACAGATGTACTTTGTCCAACTGTATTAACACCACCTCAGTCTTTGTAAAACAACCCCCTTTGATCATGATATCTGTAATGGTTAATTATACCTGGTATGGAAATTCTGGTAAACAGGTTGTTTTTAAGTTTCAGAGGGGCCTTATCAGGGTCCACCAGTCTTACGCCTGGGGGGATGAGGTCAAACTCTTCCAATGTCATATTAGACTGATGCAGCTAACCTTCTTAAATGGTTCAAACCATCCTTGAAAGCCCATTCTAATCTGGTGAAAGGGACTTAAGGGGTAGTTTTGTTCCTTGACTTCCAAGGTCAACTAAGTCTCAGGGGACTATGTCTGTAAGTGTGAGTCACCTGTCTTCTTGTTCAAAGAGGTCATAGGAGTACCACAGGGACTCAAGCCAGTGTCCAGTCTACAAACAGGAGGGTCAACAGAGAGCCTCAGTCTAGCAAGACCTGACCTATCCTTGCGTAGATGCAACTGGTGCCAGAGGATCCAAAGACTCCCCTAAAATCTGAGTGACCCCTGAGGATCAGATCCTCAGTTGACCTTAAGACAAACAAAACTTGATTAATCTTGGCAAACTGTGTGATCTTAAACACCCAAAGGGAAAGTATAATCATAATTTAAAATAATCAGTATATAATCCTCTGCCCCAATATGAGCCTCAGATTGGACTCATACCCACAGAACAAGTGGGGAGTATGATAAGGTGCCTCAAGTTAACCCATAGCTACACTACATTATGAGCCTCAGCTGAGCCCAGTAGTTAAAACTTAACTCAAAATATGGGAATAAAAGAAAAGTTTAATTCAATTGAACTGGGATAGGAGTTTTGAGAACAGGACAGCACGTACCTGGTTGCTTAGAAACTAACTCATTCTTAGCGGGGCGTAGTGGTGCACGCCTGTAATCCCAGCACTCAAGAGGTAGAGACAGGCAGATCTCTCTGAGTTCAAGGCCAGCCTGGTCTACATAGTGAGTTCCAGGACAGCTGGGGCTACAGGGCTACAGGGGGACTCTGTCTCAAAAGCACCAAAAAGAATAAGAATAAGAAGAAGGAGGAGGAGGAGGAGAGAAAAAAAGAAACTAACTCATTCTGCATAACTTCTGTAATTTATGCTTGGCTTGCTTTTAGAGAATAAGAATTGTTACAGGGGATTTTCACCCTTAAGCATGGGAACTTAAACTTTCTACCCCTAGATATGGTTTTTCCTATATAAAAACCCCCCAACTGCGACTCAGTATTATACACCCTGCACAGGACATCTGGGGTATAATCAGCTTACTGAAGACTTTCTCTTGGCCTTCATTTCTATCTGAATGGTCTTCTCTGGTGAAATTACCCTATCACAGGTGCACTTACACACATGCAGGCAATACACTCACACACATAAAATAAAAATAAGAAAAAATAAGAAAAGCCTGCTTAAAAGCAATTAGAAAAAAAGAAATGGAGCTGGACGTGGTGGCACATGCCTTTAATCCTAGCACTGAGGAGGCAAAGGCAGGCAGATCTTTGTGAATTCAAGGCCAGCCTGGTCTACAGAGTGAGTTCCAGGCCAGCTGGGGCTATAGGGAGACCGTGTCTCAAAAAAAAGGAGAAAGAAATGGAAAGGTTGTATTCTAATAGTCATATATTTGTATGTCAAATTGAAAAGGGGTCAGCCCTGAGGACCAGATCCTCAACTGACCTACAGAAAACAAAAACCTTGGTTAATCTGGCTTACTGTGTGGCCTTAAACATCCAAAAGGAAAGTATAACTAGAAAAAAAGTATCAGGCTGGTGTAACTTAGCTTTCTCAAAACTTAACAACCATACTTAATGCCCATACCAATTTGGCCTAGGGTCTTAAAGGGATAACTTTGTTTCTTGCCCTCAGAAGTCAACTAAGTCCCAGGGGACTATGCATGGGGACATCTATTGAAATGTTCTGCAAATGTGAGTCACCAGTCTTCCTGCACAGAGAGGTCTTGGAGATCCACTAATGGGACTTCAGCCAGTGTCCAGTTTATAAGGAGGAAAGTCTGCTCATGCTTCAAAAAGGGAAGCCTGGTCTAGGAAGACCTGACTTTGTCTTCAAGTGAATGGAACTGGTAAATGAAAAGCCAAAGGAACCAGGGGCTCCCTCCCCCCAAAAAACCCCTGAGTGACCCTTGAGGACCAGATCCTCAAGTGACCTTGAGAAAACAAAAATCTGGGCTGTGTGGCCTTAAACAGCCAAAAGGAAAGTATATGAAATAAATGAGTAAGGCCTGAGAAATTGAGAAATTGTACTTCATGGTAAAACTTGAGATTTTAGTTTAAAAAGGCAAAAAGAAAAAAAAAAGCACTGTTGTTTTGCCTGTCTTCAATTCTTACTACTTTTGCTATCCTTCAAAGACATGAGACACAGCTTTTCAACCTTCCAATATGGACTGAAGACTCATGTCTCTCCAAGAATCCTCCAAACCTGCAGTGCCAGATGGGGACTGCTGAGATATCCAGCTTGTGGACTGAGCTACTACTGGGGTTTCAGCCTCTTCAGAGTATAGACTGACATTGTTGGACTACCCAGGCTGTATCACGGAGACCAGTCCAGGAAGATCAAGACAGGATGCAGTGCTTACTAGACCTCATTTGCTGACCATGGGAAGAGAAGACCCTAGTGTGGAGCACAAGGGCAGGACTGATGGTGGTTTGGGCTTGCCAAGGAGGAGCCTTTAAATAATTCCTTAAGAAAAACATGACATCTTTCAGCCTAATAAAGAAAAAAAACAATAATAATAATAAAGAAATCATAAGCTGAAGATGCTAACCCCTATGATGTCATAATCTTGATTATATGTGGCATGCATATATGCATATTTTGGAGTAATACACATTGGAAGGAACAACAACAACAAAAGACTGGGTCAGAGAACTGACTAAAAGGGTGAACTTCTGCCCAAAACAGTAAACTTCTGCATCAAAAATTTTAAAAGAGACTGAGAAAAAGATGAAAAACATGTGTGGCAGAATACGTGAGCTCTGGTGGGGGGGGGGAGGAGAAGGCAGGGGAAATGGGTCTGGATTTGATTGGGAAATTTTGTATGAAGTGCACAAAGCTTCAATAAAAATTGGCTTAGAAAAAGGGATCAGCTGTGCTGGATAGCTTTAATTGTTTGACACACCTAGGTTCATTTTGTTTTGTTTTGTTTTGTTTTGATGGGATCTTACTGTGTATCCAGGGTTGGTCTTCAATTTGTGATCTTCTTGTCAAGGACTCCTGAAAGCTAAAATCACTAAAGTCAGAGAAAGAAGAGACAAACGAGCAGTCAAGTTATCCCTATTTGTACATGAATGATATGCTTAAAAAGCCCTTGGGCTGAAGAATGGCTCAAGGTTAAGAGCACCAACTGCTTTTGCAGAAGACCAGGGTTTGATTTCCAGCACCCACAGGGTGGCTAACAACTGTCTGTAATTCCAATTCCAGGAGATCCGACACCTCTCCTGACCTCCATAGGCACTGCCACAACATGGGTACACTCACACACATATAGGCAATACACTCACACATATAAAATAAATTATAAAAGCTCCATCAGAAAAACTCTTAGAACTTACACTTTCAGTAAAGCAGCGGGACACAAAATCAACATACAAAAATCAGTAGCGGGCCGCTGCTGTGGTGGCCACCGAGCGGTTGTGGAGCAGCAGCCAGCTACCCCAGGTGCCAGGCAGGCAGAGTATGTTATTCCATCCTTGGCACACAGATTTATGGCAGAGATGGTGGATTTCTTTATTTTCTTCTTTATAAAAGCCATCATTGTCTTGAGCATTATGCATCTCAGTGGAATAAAGAACATGCACTACACCATAGAAGAAATAGATGAAGACATCGATGGAAGACCTGCAGAAAATGATTGTGTCACTCATAGACAGATTGGTAGTTTGTTTCTATGAGATAATTTGCATTTGGGGAGCAGGGGAAGCTACCCCAGGAAAGTTCCTGCTAGGGCTTTGAGTCGTGGCACGTGATACATCAGTACTTACTGGGTACTTACTGCGCCAAGTTGAGTCTTAGTGATTCCTTCCTCAAATGTTCGCATTACAATGTCTACCACAGGAGCTGTGATCAAGAACTTTTCTATTGCTTCATCTTTCTCTGCTTTCATTACACCGCTGTTTTTTCAGCATAAACAAACAGCCTATGACATCGTAGCAGGAACCATTGTGTTAAAAAGAAATGGGGTCAGATGATGCCCCCAAACCCTGAGATTCCACTGTTTGGTATAATGAAAAGACTAGATTGTGTATCAAGGCTACCAGTAACCCTGAATTACAATAACTGATTATTTTAAAAATTAAAGCAGTCACTCTGGCGTGATGCAGGGGACTGTTATGCAAGTGTTGATTGTACTTGAATGCCAAAGAACTTATCCAGAAGAAAAGTCTATTAAATTCAAGTGTTAAAGTTATTTTTAGGTCAAAAGGCAAATGGTTTCATAATCAATAGACATACTTTGACATTAAAGTCACCCAAAATTTGCTGAAATCATTTTCAGCTTTAAAAATCTCCAAATGGGGGCTGGAGAGATGGCTCAACAGTTAAGATCACTGACTTCTCTTGCAGTGGACCCCGGTTCAATTCCCAGCACCCATATGGTGGCTAAGAACCGTCTTTTAGCCAGGTGTGGTGGCACACACCTTTAATCCCAGCACTCGTGAGGCAGAGGCAGGTGGATCTCTGGGGGTACAAGGCCAGCCTGGTCTATAGGGCTAGTTTCAGGCCAGCTAGGGCTACAGGAAAACCCTGTCTCAAAACCTCCTTTTAGCCTATCCCCAGAATGATGGAAGATGCCTAATTGTGTCTTGTAAACACCAATATAACTTGTCTGTAGTTCTTGGGTGAGTTGCCTTTGTTTACTGCAGCCAGTGAGAAAGAGAATCATTTTTTTAATTTTTTAAATTCATTTATTTTTTTATGTGTATGTGCATACTGTCTGCATGTAGGCTGGTGCCCCTGTGTCGTGCAATGCCCCAGAGGAGGTCAGAAGAGGGTGTTGGATTCCCCTGGAACTAGAGTTACAGATGATTCTTAGCTGCCATGTGGGTGCTGGGAATCAAATCCAGGTCCTCTGCAAGAGCAGTTGGCACTCTTAACCGCTGAGCCATCTTTCCAGCCCTGAGAAAGAGCAACATTTGTCCACTTCCTCAACATCAGGTGTTGAACTAGTGCCCAAAGGGGCTAGTGAGGCAAGCCTAGCCGTCCCTTTAGGCTTTCCAGGATGCGATGATGTGACTTCACAGTTCTGACTGCTTATGTATTGGGTGGCAAGTTTTTCATGATGGTGATGAAAAAGTATTAAGTTGTATCATTGATATTTTAAAGAAAAGCTAAGTTAGTGATTGCCTTCAGTAGGGTGGGAGTGGAGTTGTGAGTTTTCAATGTAAATTCAGCTTAAAATTTGTGTGCAAGTGCTCTCAGTGCCCTAAAATCAAACTATAAATACTTCCATCAAACTTGGGTATTTACTCTAAAACAATATTCTCAGTGTGTGCAGAGCATGAACAAAGTATTAGTGCTTTTCAGTGTTTGGAATATACATGCAAGTTCTATTTATATATAGGAAACGCCTAAGTGTCCTTATACAGTTCCATCAAAGTGTTAAAGAATATTAGTATTCTGTGGGTATTTCTTAAGTACCAGCAGCCTGTGAAGTGGCAGTTTTTCCATTATGAATTGTCCCCTTGAAGCAAGGCAGAGTATCGTCTCCACCGTATTCTAGCTTTAAGCTCATTTGGGGTCTGTTAGGGATGAAATGTTAAAGTAACATGAATGTGACAATTTTAACGTTGGTGAAACATAGTGGAGTTGAGATACATGTGTGCTGTTATTGTGTCTCAGTTAAGCTGTATTGAAATGTACCTGCACTGTTTATATTTTATTTCTTAATAGATTTTCCCCCAAGAAAACACTAAACTGTGTTCAAAGGTAGATAGCACAGTTGTTTCTGGGTTTTATTCTTTTATTTTTTTAATTAATTAATTAATTAATTTATTTAATGTCTATGAATGTACTTTCTGCATGTAAGTTGGTGCACTCGTGTCATGCAATGCTGCAGAGGTCAGAAGAGGGCATCGGATTCCCCTGGAACTGAAGTTAAAGATGGTTCTTAGCCACCACGTGGGTGCTGGGAATTGAACCCGGGTCCTCTGCAAGAGCAGTCAGTGCTCTTAACCGCTGAGCCATCTCTCCAGCCCAGTTCCTGGGTTTTAAATAGCAAATGTAAGCCATGTCTGTTATCATGGTACCAACTTTAAATTTGAAACTGTGGAAATACATTTAATGTCTACAGACACTAAGAATCTCATTAATAATACCTTATTGTAAGATTTCAGAAACCATGTTATTCAAAATAATTTTATTTACATTAAATGCAGTTTCACAGAAAAAAAATCAGTAGCTTTTTTTTTTTGGTCTTTTCGAGACAGAGTTTCCCTGTAGCCCCAGCAGTCCTGGAATTCACTCTGTAGACCAGACTGGCCTTGAACTCACAAAGATCCACCTGCCTCTGCCTCCCAAGTGCTAGGATTAAAGGCGTGCGCCACCACACCTGGCAATCAGTAGCTTTTCTATATGCCAATAATGAACTTGCTGATAAAAAAAAACATTCACAATAGTTAAAAAGATATGTGTAGGTCTAGACCAAATCAATTCGGTGAGAGACGGCTACAATTAAGACTTAAAATACTGAAGGAAGAAATTGAAGAAGACACTAGAAGCTAGAAAAACTTCTTGTGTTCACAGGTTGGTGGAATTAATATTGTAAAAACGGCTAATGAAAATAATGGTCTTCAGACTGAATGCAATTCTCATCAAAATTCCAAGACATTCTTTACAGAAATAGAAAAAAAAACTAGAATTCATACAGAAACACAAAAGAAACAAATAGCCAAAGCAAAAAGTAAAAGAAAATGGAGTAATTGTTGTACCACAATATCTGACCTCAAATTTTACTATAGAGATATAATAACAACAAAAAAAAAGAGATATACTAACCAAGACAGCACACTACTGGTACAAAAAAGACAGGTGGGTCAATAGACCAGAATAGAGAAACCAGAGATCAGCACACACAGCTCTAACCACTTAATATTTAAAATATTTATTTTATTTTTAAATTATGTGTATGTGTGTGTTAAAAAACTAAAAATAGCCAGGCGTGGTCTTTGTGAGTTCAATGCCTTTAATCCTAGCGCTTGGGAGGCAGAGGCAGGCAGGTCTTTGTGAGTTCAAGGCCAGCCTGATCTACAAAGCAAGTTCAGGACAGCTGGGGCTACAGGGAGACCCTGTCTCAAAAAACAAAACAAAAAAAAAAAAAAACTAAAAATGGAGTTACTATATGATCCATTTATACTATGATGAGCACATCCCTGAGGGACTCTCATCAGCATCCCAGAGAGACTCGCATATCCATACGTAGTCCTGCACTATTTATAATAGATGCGGTATAGAATCAGCCTCGATGCCCATTGCCTGATAAATGGATAAAGAAAGTGTGCTACCTACACACCATGGAATTTCATTCCATCATTAAATGAAATGAAATTATGTCACTTGCAGAAAAATGGGTGGAAATTGAAACCATCACATTGTGTGAAATAAAGCAAATTCACAAAGACAAATAGTGCATGTTTTCTCTCATATGTGGAACTTAAGTGGAAAGTATGTATGTGTACATAACTACACATACTATAAATGACATGGATGTAGAAGAGAGGCTAGGAGAAGAGCAAGAGGACTCAATGACAATGGCAGCATGACAGGGTGACAGGGGAAGAAAGACAATATCATGTTTTCTTTCATAGGCAGAATATATATATATATATGGCCTGAAAGCAGAAAGGGGGTGGTATTTGGGGAGAGGACGGGAACCATTAACACGGGCAGCAGAATGACAGGGTGAAGGTAGTGTGGGATGCATGTCAATAAAGTACAATCCTATGTACATATAAAAGAATTAAATGATACCCATTACTGTTATGTTAACCAAAAGCATTAAGAATGAACTGCAGGCTGTTTTCCTAGCAGTAGTGGAAGAACTGGGTGAGGGTAGAAGCACTGAGGTCTAGGTTTTTACTGGTTCATAAGGAGGGACCAATAAATAAATGGATGATCAGACAGAAGAGCAATGGAAACTTTGCCTATTTAAGGGATGCCTGTATGGGTCACAGACCTATGGAAATTTAGGGGGGGTGTTAAACAGGAATGTCAGGGGCCACCATAACTTCCTTAATAAGTGAACCCAATAAGCATATTCCTGTGTGCTTACTTAGCATATATTCCCTACTAGATAGAAATCCCTGGGCATAAGCAAGAAGTAAGACAGAGGCTGGGGGCTTTGTGGGGGCCGCAAATGGGTCTTGATTATCTCTGAACTGGGTTTGGCTTAGAAGATACAAATGCTCAGAACACTGTAGAGAAGCCAGGACAGCAGATGCTACATGTTGGGGGGGAGGGAGGCAGGGAGAGGACTTACATGTGTCATTGTGTGTGGAGGCCATAGAACAAAATTAGGTATTGTCCCTCAGGCGCTGTCCACCTTTGTGTTTGAGACCTTGTCTCAAACAAGCCTGGACTTTGCCAAGTAGTCTAGGCTGGCCGGCCCCAGGATCTCCTGATCCACCTCCCAGCTCCTGGCTTATTTTTTATGTGGATTTTGAGGATCAAAGTCAGGTTTCCATGCTTGCAAGGCAAGGACTTTATGAACCAAGCCATCCCAGAGGCTGTGTTATTTTGAACAGTTGAATATCACTTCTTCCGACCAGGAATCACACTGGACAGCCATAATGCTCAAATCCCTGTAGGGGGACAATCCTCCTTACAATAGTGGTTTGACAGGCAAGTACAATGGACAATTAAAAATTGGTTCTGTAAATGGGAATCAGTAAAGGCACAAAGATCTGACTCATGTTCCCTCATTGAAAGCATCTCAACAGATTTTCATGTTGTTCTCATAGATGTGGATGAGGAATAAATAACATTGACAGAAATATGTGATTCTTGCCAATAGAGGTATACTCTGAGAAAACGGTTGCACGTTTTGAAATTCTTTCTTCCCATGTCACCTAAGTTTTTCTCCTCGCCTCACCTAATGTGTGCCCGAGACGAGGCTGTAACTGTAACTGCTGAAGCAATAGGGATGATTCCTACAATGATGGTTTATTTTTGAAATGGATATTGTAGTGTTGTCCATTCTGGTCTCAAATTTCTGAACCCAAGTTATTCTTTCACCTCCGCCTTTGTCCATTCACACACTCTTCTATCCATCCATCCATCCATCCATCCATCCACCCACTCAGCTGTCCATCCATCCATCCGTTCATTCATCTATACATCTGTCTGTCCATGTATGCATGCATGCCTCTGTCCATTCGCTCATCCACCTATCCACTCACCTCTCTGTCCACCTGTCTATCCATGCATCCACCTGTCTCTTCATATGTTTATACAAGCATACATGCATCAATCCATGCATCTAGCCATCCAACCGCTTGTCTGTCCACTTGTCTGTCTATTCTCCTATCTGTTCTTCTGTCTATCCAGGCATTTATCCATGTTTCATTCATCTGTCCACTTGTCATCCATGTATCATCCATCCAACTGTCTATTCATGTACATAAGCATTTATCCATCCATCCATCCATTCATCCATTTGTCCCTCCATCCACTGATTTGTCTATTCATGCATGCATACCTCCATTCATCCATTCATCTATGTATCTACACATCCATCTATCCATCTGTCTGTATGTCCATGCATCCATGTATCTATATCCATCTACCCATCCATGTATCTATCTATCCATCCATCTATCCATCCATCATCTATTCATCCATCCATGCATCCATTCATTTGTCTGTCCATATTTCTGCCGATGTGTGCATCCATCTGTCTGTCTTTCCATGTTCTTACCCATCCTAGACCCTAGTAATGTGTGCAGGCCTTTCTTACACAGACTCTGTCCTTGTCTGCTACACAACCAATATGAATCTCTATTACTTAACTCTTCCAGAAACTGAGTGTCTATGCCCAGCGCTCCAAAGGTTGCAGACGGAGGGTCCCCTGAAGCCCTTCATACTACTATGTCTTCTGTTTCATAGCTATCTGCCTTATTCACTTGGGGCAGAGTCTTTCACTGAAAATGAGCTACATTGGCCATCAGCAAATCTCAGCAATCTTTCCATCTCCACCCAGCACCCCCAAGCCCTGTGCTGCTTATAGGCACAGGCACCTGGGGATACTCAGCTTTTTAGTGTGGGTGCTAGGGACGTGAGCTCAGGTTCCCATGCTTGCACAGTAAGCGCTCTCACCCACTGAGCCCCTTCAGCCCCACAACTTCTTAAATGAAATCATCGGAACCAATAAAGCTGGGTTTTTTAGGCTTCACTGTCCCCCATAGCATCCAAATCAACACGTCCTGTAAGAACACAGTGTTACCCTCCTGCTGATGGTAAGTCAACAGACTAGGCTGGACTGGAGCATCTAGCTGCCATCAAAATCAAGCATGCCGAGTTAGAACAAAGCTGGGAGCCAGGAGATGGTGCCCACGCTGCCAGGACAGGAACCAAATGTGACCCAACAACTCAGCAAATTCCTAGAGAATTCATCATTCTGACAATTCCCCCTGGCTCAGAGCCTCTCCTGTTACCTGGGAGTGGTGCTAGAAAGCTAGGAGGAGGGGTTCTCACACTGCCAAAAATCCCAGCCACGAAAACCGGCCCCAGATAACACAGAAAGCCAGAAGGAATTGCTGGAACAGGCATAGTCACACCCCACACTTCAGAAGAGCTCCAGGACATGTCTGGGCTAAACCAAGGAGAAAAGGACCAGGGTGAGGCAGGTGAATGGGGCCACGCCCCATTGTGCCTCTCAAGCTGTCATCTTGTCATTATAAAATGATAGTGCTCTTAGTCATGCTGGAACCACTCCTGATGAGGGGGAAGGGAGCAAGTCACTCTTCATTATGTCTGAGTCCTCGATATTTCATGGTTGAAATCTTGGGAAGATAATGCAAGGATTATGTTCATCACAGCCATATAAGGACCACACCCCAGAGGGCAAGACGGAGGCCTAAACCTTGCTCTTAGCTTTTTTGCCGTTTGATCTTAGGCTTCCATTCTCTTCTGTGTAACAGCTTATGCCCCTCAAGGTTGTGCTCTGAAGAACATGTGTCAGAGCAGCAGACATCATGTTAGCTGTTAGAAACCCCTAATCTGGGCTACTGTGTGTGTGTGTGTGTGTGTGTGTGTGTGTGTGTAATGTGAATATTGGAGGACATGTGCACTCCATGCTGTGCATGCAGAGGTCAGAGGCCAACCTCAGAGGTAGTTCCTGACATTCACTTTGTTTTCAGAGAGGGTCTCTTGCTGCTCACTGCTGTAAACACCAGACTAACTGACAGGAGGGCTTCCAGAGACTCTCCTGCTTCTGCCTCTCCTCTTGAAGTAGAAGTGCTGGGATTCCAGATGCCTGCTATGCTTTCTGGCCTTAGGATGGTTCTGAGGATTGGAACTCGGCTTCTNCGTATTCTAGCTTTAAGCTCATTTGGGGTCTGTTAGGGGAATTTGGAAATGTTAAAGTAACTTGAGTGTGAGCAATTTTAATGTTGTGAAAATAGTGAGTTGACGATACATGTGTACTTTTTGTGTCTCATGTTAAGCTGTATTGAAATGTACCTGCACTGTTTATATTTTATTTCTTAATACGTTTCCCCCAGAAACACTAAACAATTGTTCATCAAGGTAGGATAGCCACAGTTGTTTCTGGGCTTCTTCTTTTTTTTTTTAATTAATTAAATTAATTTTATTGATATTAATGTCTATAATGTACTTTTGCATGTAGTTTGGTTGCACTCGTGTCATGCAACGCTGCAGACGGTCAGAAGAAGAGGGGTCGGATTCCCTGGCACTGAAGTAAGATGGTTCTTAGCCACCAACGTGGGTGCTGGGTGAATTGAAACCCGGGGTCCTCTGCCAAGAGCAGTCAGTGCTCTTAACCTGCTGAGCCATCTCTCCAGCCCAGTTCCTGGGTTTTAAATAGCAAATGTAAGCCATGTCTGTTATCATGGTACCAACTTTAAATTTGAAACTGTGGAAATACATTTAATGTCTACAGACACTAAGAATCTCATTAACAATACCTTATTGTAAGATTTCAGAAACCATGTTATTCAAAATAATTTTTTTACATTAAATGCAGTTTCACAGAAAAAAAAAATCAGTCGCTTTTTTTTTTTGGTCTTTTCGAGACAGCGTTTCCTGTAGCCCCCAGCCGTCCTTGAATTTCACCTGTAGACACCCTGGCCTTGAACTCACAAAAGATCCACCTGCATCTGCTCCAGTGCTAGGTTATTAAAGGCGTGCGCCCCACCCCTCGTGCAATCAGTAGCTTTTCTTATCATGCCAAAATGAACTTGCTGATAAAAAACAAACATTCACAATAGTTAAAAACATTGTGTAGGTCTAGACCAAATCAATTCGGTGAGAGACGGCTACAATGAAGACTTAAAATACTGAAGGAAGAGAATGAAGAGACCACTGAGATAGCTAGAGAAAAACTTCTTGTGTTCACAGGTTGGTGGAATTAATATTGTAAAAACTGGCTAATGAAACTAAGGTCTTCAGGACTGAATGACTCTCTATCATAAAATTTCCAAGACATTCTTTACAGAAAATAGAAAAAAAAAACTAGAATTCATAAACCAGAAACACAAAGAAGAAACAAATGCCAAAGCAAAAAGTAAAGAAAAAGAAAATGAGTAAGTTTGATTGTTTACACCATATCTGACCTTCAAATTTTACTAAGAAATAATAACACCAAAAAAAAAGAAGATATACTAACCAAGACAGCACACTACTGGTACAAAAAAGACAGGTGGGTCCAAATAGACCAGAATAGAGAGAAACCAGAAGATCAGCACACACAGCTAAACTACTTAATATTTAAAGATTTATTTTTATTTTTAAATTATGTGTATGTGGTGTGTTAAAAAAACTCTAAAAATAGCCAGGCGTGGTCATGTAGTACAATGCTTTAATCCTAGCGCTTTGGGAGCAGAGGCGGGGCAGCAGGTCTTTGTGAGTTCAAGGCCAGCCTGATCTACAAAGCAATTCAGGACAGCTGGGCTACAGGGCTGACCCTTGTCTCATAAAAAAACAAAAAAAAAAAAAAACTAAAAATGTGAGTTACTTAACGATCCATTTATAACTATGATGAGCACATCCCTGAAGGACTCTCATCAGCATCCCAGAGAGACTCGCATATCCATACCTAGTCCTGCACTATTTATAATAGCTGCGGTATGGAATCAGCCTCGATGCCCATTGCCTGATAAATGGTATAAAGAAAGCTGTTGCTACCTACACACCATGGAATTTCATTCCTCATTAAATGAATGGAAATATTCACTTGCAGAAACATGGGTGGAGGAAATTGAACACCATCGGCATTAATGTGAAAATACAACCAGCACCTCACAAAGGACAACTTAGTGCCATGTTTTCTCTCATATGTGGAACTTAAATGGAAAGCATGTATGTGTACATAAATACACATACTATAAATGACATGGATGTAGAAGAGAGGCTAGGAGAAGAGCAAGAGGACTCAATGACAATGGCAGCATGACAGGGTGACAGGGGAAGAAAGGACAATATCATGTTTTCTTTCATAGGCAGAATATATTTATTCTATATATATATATATATATTATATATAGGAATGAAAGCAGAAAGGGCCGGGTGGTATTTGGGGAGAGGGGGACGGGAACCATTAACACGGGCACAGATCGACAGGGTGAGGTAGTGTGGGATGCATTGTCTAATAAAGTACACTCCTATGTACATATAAAAGAATTAAATGATACCCATTACTGTTATGTTAACCAAAAGCATTAAGAATGAACTGCAGGCTGTTTTCCTAACAGTAGTGGAAGAACTGGGTGAGGGTAGAAGCACTGAGGTCTAGGTTTTTACTGGTTCATAAGGAGGGACCAATAGAATAAATGGATGATCAGACAGAAGAGCAATGGAAACTTTGCCTATTTAAGGGATGCCTGTAGGGTCACAGACCTATGGAAATTTAGGGGGGGTTGTTGTTTAACAGGAATGTCAGGGGCCACCAAACTTCCTTAATAAGTGAACCCAATAAGCATATTCCTGTGTGCTTACTTAGCATATATTCCCTACTAGATAGAAATCCCTGGGCATAAGCAAGAAGTAAGACAGAGGCTGGGGGCTTTGTGGGGGCCGCAAATGGGTCTTGATTATCTCTGAACTGGGTTTGGCTTAGAAGATACAAATGCTCAGAACACTGTAGAGAAGCCAGGACAGCAGATGCTACATGTGGGGGGGAGGGGAGGCAGGGAGAGGACTTACAATGTGTGTGATTGTGTGTGGAGGTATAGAACAAATTAGTCTATTCCTCAGGCGCTCTGTCCACCTTTGTGTTTGGACCTTGTCTCACACCAAGCCTTGAGACTTTGCCAAGTAGTCTAGGCTGGCCGGCCCCAGGATCTCCTGATCCACCTCCCAGCTCCTGGCTTATTTTTTATGTGGATTTTGAGGATCAAAGTCAGGTTCCATGCTTGCAGGCAAGGTACTTTACTGAACCCAAGCCATCCCAGAGGCTGTGTTATTTTGAACAGTTGAATATCACTTCTTCCGACCAGGAATCACACTGGACAGCCATAATGCTCAAATCCCTGTAGGGGGACAATCCTCCTTACAATAGTGGTTTGACAGGCAAGTACAATGGACAATTAAAAATTGGTTCTGTAAATGGGAATCGAGCGGGGTGGGGGGAAAGGGGGGGCACAAAGTCTGACTCATGTTCCCTCATTGAAAGCATCTCAACAGATTTTCATGTTGTTCTCATAGATGTGGATGAGGATAAATAAACCATTGACAGAAAATATTTGCTGTATTCTTGCCAATAGAGGTATACTCTGAGAAAACGGTTGCACGTTTTGAAATTCTTTCTTCCCATGTCACCTAAGTTTTTCTCCTCGCCTCACCTAATGTGTGCCCGAGATGAGGCTGTAACTGTAACTGCTGAAGCAATAGGGATGATTCCTAAGAAACTACAATGATGGTTTATTTTTGAAATGGATATTGTAGTGTTGTCCATTTTGGTCTTAAATTTCTGAACCCAAGTTATTCTTTCAACTCTGCCTTTGTCCATTCACACACTCTTCTATCCATCCATCCATCCACTCAGCTGTCTATCCATCCATCCATCTGTTCATTCATCTATACATCTGTCTGTCCATGTATGCACACATGCCTCTGTCCATTCGCTCATCCACCTATCCACTCGCCTCTCTGTCCACCTGTCTATCCATGCATCCACCTGTCTCTTCATATGTTTATACAAGCATACATACATCAATCCATGCATCTAGCCTGATGCTAAGTTGAAACGCAATGGGCTGATTTTCTTGAGATTTGGAGGATATTTCAAGACAGCAATGTTGAAATGTGTGGCGTGGCTTTTATGGTGAAATTGTGCAGATATTACAGTTGAAGAAGAGCAGATGGTGGCATGAAAGAAATGACAGAATGTACAGTTTGGATTCTGATACACTGCACTAGGAAGATTAAGGTGGGGCCAAGGCATGTGAAGGCTAGGGGTCCCTTTCATAAGGAGATTAAAGCAATTAGGAGTAGGCCTCGAATTTACAAATAAACAAAAGATCAGTATCTTTTAGGCGAGGACCAACACCCAGAGTCCACCAGCAAGTCCAGGGCAGAGAAACGTTGCAAATGTGGTTGAAATAGACCAGGGTCCATCCCAAACATTGCAGCCAAACTCGGCAGTTTCATTCACGTGGTATGCTTTAGAGGCATGAAGTATTCAAAGGGTGAAGGGGTCATCAGTTCTTCCTCCACAGTTTCAGGCAGCTGCCAGTCAGGGAGCACAGCAAGGTTGTCCGCATAAAGTAGGCCCTGATAGGCCATTGCCATGAAGACTATTGTGAATTGTGAGTGTAAGCCTGTGTTGGCAGCGGAGGACCCCAAGAAGAGACATTACGAGATGCCAGGACCTGTGAGATATTTGGCAAGGAGAGCTGATACAGGGGTGGTACGCTGCGAAGAGAAGAGATGTATGTTGCAAGCAAATGCTGGCAGAGTTGAGCCATCTCTAAGCCTTTGGAAGTCAAGTCCCAGAAGTTGCATGTGGAGCTACAGGACTCGCGTTGCCCTGCTGGTTTTCGGTCTTGTTTGGTCAGTATTTCCTCACCTATGCCTCTATTCCTCCCTTTTGGAATGGAAGTGTATTCAGTTCCATCGTACATTGGGAGTATGTACTTATCTTTTGATTTACAGGAGCTTTACGTTAAGAGACTTGCCTGGGTATAAGAAGAGACTTGGACTGTGGACTTTGAATGGCATTGAAACTGTAAAGAACTTGTGGGGATTTTAAGGTTGGACTAAATGAATTTGCATTTTATATGTCAGGAGCCTAAGGGGCCAGGGAGTGGAATGTGGTGGTTTGAAATGCGTGTCCCCCATAGGCTCTAGGTATTCAGACTTCGTCTCCAGTTTGTGGCGCGCTTTGTTTTTTGGAGGGTTTGGAGGTTGTGGCCGTGCTAGAGGAAGTGTGTTGCTGGGAGCAGGCTTAGTAAGTTTTTACACAAGCCTCGTGGCGTTACAGTCGCCTCTCTTGGTTTCCTGTGCTCTTTGGGAGATGTGACCCTCGGTTTGCTGCTCCAATCCAGCATCCATCGCCACAATGACCCATCGTAAGCCAAATGACTCTTACTTCTGACCATACAAAGTCAAATAAACTCTTCCTTGACCTGAGTTGCCTTGGCATGGGGCTTTAGCACAGCAACAGAGAGAAAACTCGGACTGAAGACCTCAGCATGGGGCCATCATCCAAAATCGTCTATTCATGGACAGATACTTTATCCCTCCAGCCATCCATTCTCCATTTGTCCCTCCATCCACTGATTTGTCTATTCATGCATGCATACTTCCATTCATCCATTCATCTATGTATCTACACATCCATCTATCCATCTGTCTGTATGTCCATGCATCCATGTATCTATATCCATCTACCCATCCATGTATCTATCCATCCATCCATCCATTCATCATCTATTCATCCATCCATGCATCCATTCATTTGTCTGTCCATATTTCCACTGATTTGTGCATTCATCTCTCTTTCCATGTTCTTACCCATCCTAGACCCTAGTCATGTGTGCAGGCCTTTCTTACACAGACTCTTTCCTTGTCTGCTCCACAACCAATATGAATCTCTATTACTTAACTCTTCCAGAAACTGAGTGTCTAGGCCCAGCGCTCCAAAGGTTGCAGACGGAGGGTCCCCGAAGCCCTTCATACTACTACTGTCTTCTGTTTCATAGCTCTCTGCCTTATTCACTTGGGACAGAGTCTTTCACTGAAAATGAGCTACATTGGCCATCAGCAAATCTCAGCAATCTTTCCATCTCCACCCAGCACCCCCAAGCCCTGTGCTGCTTACAGGCGCAGGCACCTGGGCATACTCAGCTTTTTAGTGTGGGTGCTAGGGACGTGAGCTCAGGTTCCCATGCTTGCACAGTAAGCGCTCTCACCCACTGAGCCCCTTCAGCCCCACAACTTCTTAAATGAAATCATCGGAACCAATAAAGCTGGGTTTTTTAGGCTTCACGGTCCCCCATAGCATCCAAATCAACACGTCCTGTAAGAACAGTGTTACCCTCCTGCTGATGGTAAGTCAACAGACTAGGCTGGACTGGAGCATCTAGCTGCCATCAAAATCAAGTATGCCAAGTTAGAACAAAGCTGGGAGCCAGGAGATGGTGCCCACGCTGCCAGGACAGGAACCAAATGTGACCCAACAACTCAGCAAATTCCTAGAGAATTCATCATTCTGACAATTCCCCCTGGCTCAGAGCTTCTCCTGTTACCTGGGAGTGGTGCTAGAAAGCTAGGAGGAGGGGTTCTCACATTGCCAAAAATCCCAGCCATGAAAACCGGCCCCAGATAACACAGAAAGCCAGAAGGAATTGCTGGAACAGGCATAGTCACACCCCACACTTCAGAAGAGCTCCAGGACATTTCTGGGCTAAACCAAGGAGATAAGGACCAGGGTGAGGCAGGCAAATGGGGCCACAACCCATTGTGCCTCTCAAGGAACAACCAGCTGTCATCTTGTCATTAGAAAATGATAGTGCTCTTAGTCATGCTGGGACCACTCCTGATGAGGGGGAAGGGAGCAAGTCACTCTTCATTATGTCTGAGTCCTCGATATTTCATGGTTGAAATCTTGGGAAGTTAATGCAAGGATTCTGTTCATCACAGCCACATAAGGACCATGCCCCAGAGGGCAAGACAGAGGCCTAAACCTTGCTCTTAGCTTTTTTGCTGTTTGATCTTAGGCTTCCATTCTCTTCTGTGTAACAGCTTATGCCCCTCAAGGTTGTGCTCTGAAGAACATGTATCAGAGCAGCAGACATCATGTTAGCTGTTAGAAACCCCTAACCTGGAATACTCTGTGTGTGTGTGTGTGTGTGTGTGTGTGTAATGTGAGTACTGGAGGACATGTGCACCCCATGCTGTGCATGCAGAGGTCAGAGGCCAACCTCAGAGGTAGTTCCTGACATTCACTTTGTTTTCAGAGAGGGTCTCTTGCTGCTCACTGCTGTAAACACCAGACTAACTGACGGAAGGGCTTCCAGAGACTCTCCTGCTTCTGCCTCTCCTCTTGAAGTAGAAGTGCTGGGATTCCAGATGCCTGCTATGCTTTCTGGCCTTAGGATGGTTCTGAGGATTGGAACTCGGCTTCTTGTGCTTGTCAGCAAGCACTTGGCCCAATGAACCATGTCAACCAGCCCTATTCCTTTTCAAAATATATGCTTTTTATTTTTTAATTATGTGTATGTGTTCAGGTATATTTGTAGGTATGCACACATGCATGGAGGTGACTGTGAGGTGCACAGCTGTTGGATCCCCTGGAGTGGGAGTTGTGAACTGCCTGAGATGGGTGCTGGGAATTGAACTTGTGCTCCAGAAGAGTTGTATATGCTTTTAACTCCTGTGCTGTCTCTACAGCCTCCTCTTTTTTTTTTTTTTTTTTTTTTTNGACTTCATAGTTTTTTTAAAAAGCCCTTTCTTAAATGTTTGATTTACATGAGGAAAGAAGCATGGTCCCAGTAGTCAAAAATACCCCTCAAGGAGAGCCTACCATTCACCTTTCATAGGGCCAAAAGGGGTCAAAGGGCGTAAACAGCGTATGTAATTAAAGATGGAGCTGAATAATAATTACTAAGCAATTTAAATCATGAATCTCTAAATTAACAGCTAACTTAGATTTCAAAGTCACCCAAGACTAATCAAAATCTTTGTGTTACAACAAAAATAAAAAGGTGAAATTCAGGGAGTCAGAAAGCACAGTCCAATATTGTTGCAACACGGACACACCGTTCTCTTTTTTTGGTCTTTTCGAGATAGGGTTTCCCTGTAGCCCCAGCTGTTCTGAAACTCACTCTGTAGACCAGGCTGGTCTTGAACTCACAAAGATCTGCCTGCCTCTGCCTCCCAAATGCTAGGATTAAAGGCATGTGCCACCACACCCAGCTGCCCCCTCATTTTTATAAAAAAATACATATATTCAGTAGGTGTTGGCAGGCCTTAAATTTGAATTCCTTTTGAGATAAGTTTATGTCTTCAGTGTCAAAAATTAGTCAACAATTGTTATGCCACCAAAGACATATTATAGTGTAGGAGTTTATTAATCATCTGAATAGTCCTTTATATACACATGGCCAACATCCACGTGCTGTTCTTCCCTCCCTGCAAGCATCAAGGCTGTCTCCTGCCTGCAGGCAGATAATCTTTTGGCTTAGCTCTGGCAAGGAGAGGGGAGGGGGGGGCTGTGGGGAGGTTACCTGATGGAATAGAAAGACAAGGAGAGACAAGGACAGACAGACAGACACAGACTCAGAGGGTGAGGTCCGGGAGAATAGACTCTCTACTTATTCATGCAAGCACTGTGCTTATATACCAAAAGTTACTGTGCTCTGGGCAAGGAAGTGGGGACAGGAGGAAGGGAAGGGCGAGCCACCTTGGCTCTAATGGGAGGGCTGCAGAGCTCCTGTTTGTGCAACAGGGAAACTAGAGGTGCAACATGCTGCTCAATGCCTCAAGGGAAGGAGCTATCCGGTCCTAGAACTTTGCAGAGATAGGCCATGCAAGAAAACACTGTAATATCCTCGACCTTCCAGAGCTACAGATAACTCACAGAGACAACTGAAATGCCCACTGAGATATCAGATAACTCTCAGAGGTTTCTCAGGACAGGTCTTACAAGTTCTTTCCTCAAGCCAGGCAAAGTTTCATTCCTACAGACCCTCCTTTATTTTTTTAATTAAAATGGAGCAGTAACGTCAAAGTCCTCTAGGAGATATTTTGGGATGGTCTGATACTGGATTAAAGACATTTGAGCTATAACCTCAAACTGGCTTGTGACAAGATAGAAAGTCAACTTTCTGAGGTAGAATTAGTTTTAACAAAAAGGAATATCGTGGTGGCCTAGGGGAAGTTAGGTTGCAGGTAACAGAGCTTTTGTTAAAAGGATCTTCCAAAAAAAAAGACCAAAAAAAAAAAAAAAAAGGATCTTTCTCTGAGCACAGAGGCATTGAAGGGCTCTAGGCCAGTTGCTATGACTCTCAAGTGCATTCACACTTATTGATTAAACATAGAAACTGATGCCAGTGTATCACAAACTGACCATAAGAGATGCAAAGAGACCCGCTGAGTATATAACTTTGCCCTTAAGTGGTGGAACTCTAAAAATGACAAAATAAAAGTAATAACTTTTCTCCCATTAAAACATACAGGTATGCAAATGACATTGTCTCTAAAAATAGCATTGCTTGTCCTACACATAAAGACATACAAGTATGTCAAATAACATTTGTCCCTCTTAAAAATAAACATTGTCCTACACTGAAGACATTACAAAGCACATTACGGTAGTGAATTACATTTTGTAAGGATTGTAACAGTCTTATCTTATATTTTACATGAACAAATACCGATATTACCTCTGATTCCCTTTTAACATGGATGGTGTTTTTTTACTTGGACCCCCAAAGTCCCAAGCCTGGCTGGAGAGATCTGTACAAGCAACTACATTGATGGAACAAAATTCAGTCACAATCGTCTCCTGTAGGTTTTTCTTTATGCCGCAGTTTCCAGGCTTTTGGTCGGGGGCCAGGTGAGAATCAGAGGAGTAAAGTAAGGCTATTTGTTTTGTTGACAGATAGCACCCAGGTTGTCTCAGTCATTTTTCCAGGAGGAGGCTAGCTACTCAGCTCTGGCTTTTAATTTCTCCAGAGGCAAGGATTGTGAGCCTAGAGGTGAAGCAAAAGTGGCTACAGATGGCTTATCACAGAACTGGAATCTTGGCTTTCAGGGGTGACTTTTGTGCTTTTACTGATGGAATATTATACTAGCTTGTGCTGCTGGCCTAGCACAGGTGGTTGGAGATTACACATTTTTTTTTTAATTCTTATTACTGTAGGTAGGATAAATACATCAATTATCATTTCAGTAGATAAAGGGATGAAGGCCAATCAGAGTTCTTTTTGCGAAATAACATAGGATTTGCCCTTTAATTTTAAATTTGGAAAGTAAAATAATATATTAACTTTGTACTTGGAAATATCCATGGCTCTTTTTAGCCCTGCTAGATTTATTTGGGCCTGATTCTGATTTTCCGTTTTAATAAAAGCCCGCTGTACCGTCGCATGTGGCACACGCCTTAATCCTCGCACTTGGGGAGGCAGAGGCAGGTGGATTCTTTGTGAGTTCAAGGCTCAGCATGGTCTTACAGAGTGAGTTCCCGGACAGGGGGCTCAGGGAGACCCTGTCTCAATAAGACCAAAAAAAAAAAAAAAAAAAAAAAATAAGACAAGCTTTGTTAATATTTTTTTTATGATGTACATTGGGTTGGGAGAAATCCCAGCCAGTATAGTACCTGGCCTTGATATATATTTAATAGATGTTTTTGAGAAATAGAATATCTTTTTATGAGATTTTATGTCTCTTAATGTAAGAAAGAAGTTAAGCGGTCTTTTGGAGGGCATTACATTAATTTTACCTTATTTTAGGAGAATATATATTTTTTCTGAAAACCATAGTATCACATACATACCCATATGGGAACCGATGTCCTGAGGTTCATTGTTGATGAAGAGATGAAATATTGTCTTTTAAAACTAAAAATTATCTTGTACATAAAAAGGGATGTTACAGATAACATTATAAAAAGATATTGGATATGCATTAATGTCAAAGCTGTTACCTGGAAATTTAGCATGAATTAGAAGTAAAAGTAACTTGTAGTTTATATACATTTAAGTGTGAGCAATTGTTTTTTTAATTTTTATTTATTTCTGTATGTTTATCAATGTACTGTCTGTGTTCAGGTCTGTGCACCCGTGTTGTGCAATGCCGCGGAGATCAGAAGAGGGCGTCAGATTCCCCTGGAACTGGAGTTCGCCTGGAGTTGGAGTTTCAGACGGTTCTCGGCCGCCATGTGGGTGCTGGGGATCAAACCCGGGTCCTCTGTAAGAGCGGTCGGCGCTCTTAACCGCTAGGCCATCTCTCCAGCCCCTGTGAGCAAATTTTTAAACAACATAAGTCATTTAGTTTATCACTAATGTGTCAATAGATTTCGAACATTAGTAAAAATAAGTTAGAGGAACCTTGATTAAATGTACATTGTGATCTTTTAGTTACCTGATTAAGACTGGATCCTTGGGGCTGGAGAGATGGCCTAGTGGTTAAGAGCACCAACCGCTCTTACAGAGGACCTGGGTTCGATCCCCAGCATCCACATGGCGGCTGAGAACCGTCTGAAACTCCAATTCCAGGAGAACTCCAGTTCCAGGGGAATCCGACACCATCTTCTGACCTCCACGGCATTGCATGACATGGGTGCACAGACCTGCATGCAGACAGTACATTCATACACATCATAGAGAAAAAAAAAAGACTGGATCTTGAGGAAGTAAAGTTTATACATATATAATTTAATCTTTATATTACAATTTTTACATGTATTACTTTAAGGTATAAATTTTACAGAATGGGTTCTGCAGATCCTATTGAGTGTTGGTGGGTCACATCCAGTAGGTGACAGTACATACTTAATAAAACTTGAACTACTATCTGTGCAGATTTATATTTACCCGTTATAAATCAATTTATTTATTAGCCATTTGAATATATTGACAGACCTGAGTTAGGGAAGAATTAATTTTTGTTTTAGAGTTAGCCTTTAGTTAATCTATGTAAATAGAAAAATCACACAAAATAATTTTTCACCAAAACCTAAAAATGGCAAATAATTGTTAGAGAACATAAATTAGTTTTAGTTTTTATTAGACCAAGTTGGCTTGAAAATCTTCATACAAAGCTGGTATAAAACTCAAATAGACAGGGGCTGGAGAGATGGCCTAGTGGTTAAGAGTGCTGACTGCTCTTGCAGAGGACCTGGGTTCAATCCCCAGCACCCACATGGCAGCTGAAAACCGTCTGTAACTCCAATTCCAGGAGAACTCCAGTTCCAGGAGAATCCGACACCCTCTTCTGACCTCTGCAGCATTGCACAACACAGGTGCACAAACCTACATGCAGACAGTACATTTATACACATACAAAATAAATAAAATTTAAAAAATATTAAAAAATAAAACAACTTAAATAGACATGAATTAAAATGACTTGTATTTTGCTCCGCGGTAGGTTACAGACCACATGATCAGGGGGACTGTGAATTTTAAAAACGAAAACAAGTCTAAAAAGCACCAAGATTGTTTAAGACCTTTTCTATCAAAAAATTTTACAATTGTTTACGATCCTTAATTGATTGATTCTGAAATGCCTAGGAGTTATTAATTGATCAGTTGTGCACAACTCGTTTAAAGATGTTTTTGGGTACCCATGTATCAGATTTAGAGAAGCATGTTTGAGATGGAATTTAGATGGCCATTTAAAAATATATTATCTCAAGATAAAAATTTATGTGCAAAGAGCAGTACAATTACCTTAATTCTGAACGAGTATCATGAGAAAGAACACAGTAAAGTTTAAAGGTACATTTTCTTTGAATATCTTTTGGAAAAACCTGAATCAAAAAGATCTGGAACTATTACTGAAACTTATTGATCAGTGTGAAGCACCTTGGGAAATGTAGTTTTCCTGCCTGTAAGGAAAGCAAATGAAAAAAAAATGGCCACGACAGGAAGTTGTCATGACTGTGACAGGCCCAAGGAATTCTGGGAAATGTAGTTCTGCACTCAAAACTGGCAAGCTTTGCTTTTTCTTTCCTGAGAAATGATTTTAGTTATAAATTTTTACAGCTCCGAGTTAGGGCTACATTAATGGGAAACGCCTGCAAATGAAGGCTTTGGCTATCCTGATCTGGCACGGTATTTGTGTGGCTAAATGTGAAGGTGCTGAAAGTGGCTTAAAGTGAAAGGGAGGATCCGGGGCCGCTGGGCTGCAGTGGCAGAGCTCTGGCAGCGCATAGCTGAGCAAGGGTCTGCATGGCCACTGGCTGCACCTGGCTCATCTGGGTCCTCACATGGCCTCCTGTGGTTCCTGCCAGCACCCAGCTCAGTGCTGCAGCTCCTCCATGTGCCACCGGCCCCTCTGCCAGCTGCCCAGACTGCAGCAGTGCTGCCACCACAGTTGCTTGGTTTTTGATTGGCATGACTGGTGATAAAGAAAGGCAAGGAACCCTAGTGGTTAGGAGAAAAGACAGTTCAAAGACTTATCACATGGGAAAAGAGAATTAGAAATTTTTCTATAGAGATGTGCCACAGCCTGGACATACAGAGAAGAAATACTGAAGAGGAAAGACAAATTAAAAGATTAATCTCTCATGAATCACTTTCCATGCTAAAACCCTCTGAGATTTACATCACATGTGGGAGGAAAAACGGCTGAGAGAGACAGCCCGTGGAAATACCTTATTCCTTATTCCTTCTGTTGGTGGAGAATCCAAGACCCATGTTGGGTGCCAGCTGTAGGAGTTTATTAATCATCTGAATAGTCCTTTATACACACATGGCCGACATCCACATGCTGTTCTTCCCTCCCTGCAAGCTTTAAGCGTGTCTCCTGCCAGCAGGCAGACAATCTTTCAGCTTAGATCTGGCAAGAAGAGGGGAGGGGGGGGCTGTGGGGAGGTTACCCGACAGAATAGAAAGACAAGGAGAGACAAGGACAGACAGACAGACACGGACTCAGAGGGCAAGGTCCGGGAGAATAGACTCTCTCCTTATTCATGCCAGCAGTGTGCTTATATACCAAAAGTTACTGTGCTCTGGGCAAGGAAGTAGGGGGCAGGAGGAAGGAAAGGGCGAGCCACCTTGGCTCTAATGGGGGGGGGGGGTGCTGCAGAGCTCCTGTGTGTGCAACAGGTAAACTGGAGGTGTGACATTCTGCTCAATGTCTCAAGGGAAGTGGCCATCTGGTCCCGGAACTTTGCAGAGATAGGCGAAGTGAGAAAATACTGTAATATCCTGGACCTTCCAGAGCTACAGATAACTCACAGAGACAACTGAAATGCCCACTGAGATATCAGATAACTCCTGGAGGTTTCTCGTGACAGGTCTTACAAGTTCTTTCCTCAAGCCAGGCAAAGTTTCATTCCTACATTATAGATTCTAGTAATACATTATTGGTAGTTTATGAACTTTCATAAGTTCACAACTTGAATATGATATATATATATATATATATATATATCCAACTATGAAACAAGAATAAGAGATCAAATTTTTCATGTTTGCTTATTTATTTATTGAAAGTGTTTCCAACATCCCAGGAGAGCCTCACACTCACCAAACAGCCGAGGATGACTTTGAATTTCTTTTCCACCTCTCAAATCCTGGGATTACAAGGGTTAACCACCATTCTTGGTATAATGTTTGGGGTTTTGAATCCATGGCTCTGTGCACGCTAAGCAAGCACTTCACCCACTGAACTGCATACCCAGCCCAAAAGAGAGATTTGAAAGGGATAATAAATAAAGAAACCAAGGCTCTAAAAGGTTCAACAACATGATGGAATGTGGTCATTGCTGTGTCTCTTCAGTTAGAGACAAATGATCATTATCCCAAGCAAGCGAGGCAGGAGCCAGTGAGCAAACAGTGCTTTCCGGTGTTCTTAGTGTTACTGAGCCTGGCTATGGGAGGCACAGGTGGTTGCAGGGGTAGGTGTTTCTGAGTTGCTGACTCTGTACACGGTTGTCTGGTGATGACCAGGATGGGATGTGGGTTTTGCGTAAGTTTTGGAGAGAAAGTGAAATTTGCAAAGAAGGAACCACTCTGACCCTGGGACACCAGATTAGGAGATGAGCTTCAGGCATGGAAGGAGGATCTGATTAGATTAATGACAAAGAACTTGTTAAAAGGAAAAATTACAAAAAATTAAAGATTTTTTATTGGTGGGGTGATTGTTTTGTTTTGGAGAAAGGGTCTTGCTGTGCAGCCCAGGCTGACCGCCCTCAAATCCCTTTCCTCTTGCTTCAACTTTCTTTTTTTTTAAATTTTATTTATCTATTTTTATGTGTATGAATGTACTGTCTGCAAGTAGGTCTGTGCACCCATGTCGTGCAATGATACAGAGGTCAGAAGAGGGTGTCGGATTCCCCTGAAACTGGAGATCTCCTGGAATTGGAGTTACAGATGGTTCTCAGCCACCATGTGGGTGCTGGGGATCGAACCTGGGTCCTCTGCAAGAGCTAGGCCATCCTTCCAGCCCCTTGCTTCAACTTTCTAAGAGCTGGGACTACAGGTGTGTACCACCATGATCAGCTAGTTTACTGTCCAAATTTTACATATTGCTTTTATTTTATGTGTATGAGTATACTGCCTGCATGTATGTAAGTGCACCTTTGTACTGCAATGTCCACAGAGGTCAGCAGAAAGGATCAGATCCCCTGGAACTAGAGTTACCGATGGTTGTTTAGCCACCATGTGGGTGCTGGGACTTGAACCTGGGTCCTCTGCAAGAGCAGTCAGTGCTCTTCCCTGCTGGGCCATCTTTCCAGCCCCATGCTCAGCTGTTTTAAGGATCTTAATTAGCTTTTATTCATCAAGAAGCAGGAAACATCTTTTATGAAGGTGAATGAGTGTTTTCAGAAGCTGAACTTTTATTTTCTAAATTTTTATTTATTTATTTATTTTTGTATGAATGTACTGTCTGCATGTAGGTTTGTGCACATGAGTCGTGCAATGCTGCAGAGGTCAGAAGAGGGTGTCAGATTCCCCCAGAACTGGAGTTGTCCTGGAATTGGAGTTACAGACAGTTCTCACCTGCCATGTGGGTGCTGGGGATCGAACCCGGGTCTTCTGCAAAAGCGGTCGGTGCTCTAACTGCCAGGCCATCTCTCCAGCACTAGAAGCTGAACTTTTAAACAGAAAAGGACTATGGAAAGCAGAAGCAAGTGGACTGGTCGTTGTCTTAAAGTAGCTTTCCTCACAGGGTTAACCCAGAAGGGCTTCCTTACCATCCTCACCTAATCTGCCTGGCTATTTCTCTCTCTTTTTCCTCTTTCTCTCCTCCCTGCCTTCTCCATCACCCCTCTCTATCCTTCCCCTCTCCTCTCCTCTCCTCCTCCCCCATCTACCCTTCCCACCTCTTAATTTCCTGGAAGTTCAGTCAAGGTTGGTTTGGTCTTGGTGATGTGAACCTCAGCATGAGTGGCTTCTTCTGGACTCCATCCTAGGCCCATGTAGGAGCCCCATGTGAAGCCATGGCATCAGACAGATTCTAGTAACAGAGTCAGTTGGATGAGAAGACCTCCTATGGTTACAGAATGAAAGAAATAGGACCCAGCAAACCCAAGACAGTGGACCTCTCTGCAAAGCAGCTTCCAACGTCCCTCCTCCTGTGCACTTCCCAAGTGTGTAAACATAGTATAACTCTCATCTTCCATCTGTGCAGAGTTGTAAGCAGTCCCAATGTGTATGTGAGAACATACTCTGTCTACTCCTGACATTACCACTCAGAAGAGGGAACGGATTGAAAGACAGCACCGTGCAGCGAGATGGTTTCAGTGAGAGATGAGGACACATCTTTGTCCATCTTTGCTTTTCAGCTGGCGTTAGGAGGTGGGATGGATAAAACCAGAGGAACGAGATTCTTTTCTCAGAAATGCAACACAAACTGAACAAGAAAAAAATTTCAAATTGAGTGGTCATGATCATCACTACTTATATAAATAAATAAAGCATTGTCAAAGAAAACTATTCCCTGTAAGAAACAGTTCACTCTTCAGCCAAATATGAGGGACATCGTTCTAGGAACAAGGACTCAAGTTGCCCAATACAACCTGTTGTGGTGTGGAGACAATTTATTAGGGACTTAAAAGATTGCTCAGGGGTTAGAGCAGTGGCTGATCTTGCAAAGGACTGGGTTCAGTTCTCAGAACCCAAATGGGAGCAAGCAAACATCTGTAACTCCAGTTCCAGGGCATCTGACACTCTCTTCTGATTTCCACATGCATCGCATGGCCCAGGTGCACTTACATACATGCAGAAAATACACTCAGACACACGAAATTTAAAAAATACTAAGTAAAATATTTTTAAGTCGTTTAATAATAGACAGCAGGCGAGAGGGGCTATCAACAGAAAGAACTCTGGAGGACAAGGGGACGCAGAGCGGGGTTTAAAAGCATAAAACCACAATTACCCATGCCTGCGATCAAGCCAATACCCATAGTTACATCAGATCACCATAGGTACACTAGACCAGGGGCAGGACAGTTAACAAAGAGGTTTTCAGATAACAAAAAGATTCTAAGTTTTTGTTAAGAAAAAAAAGTTTCTCAGAATTGCAGAAACACTGTACCTCCTGAAATGTAGGTGCAGCCTCCATGAGACCAGGTCTGCTCTGCTGGCTGTGGTCAGAGGAGCCGGGAAGGAGAGGGGGCCAGGGGCAGACGGGGTGAGGAAAAGACAGCTAGAATAAAATGGAGTCAGTTTTGCCACTTTAATAAGACTTTGTTCTTCTTGGACAAACCCACAGTGCTGCTCTTGGGCCTGTAAGACTTCATAAACAACTATATTCAAATATTAAACGCATGAATTCCAGGAATAAAAGTGCACAGCTGTCACTTTATCATCAACTCTTGCTGATGCCTGAGATAAGCACACCCTGCAGCCCTGCCTTCAGGTGACAAGGTGTGCACCATCCTGTCAGACAGATGGGGAAACATCTTCACTCAAATGGAACACAGAGACACCCACTTGTCTAGCTGCATATATAGGACAGCTGCAGATGGGGCCATCCATCTCCAGCTCTGGGTTCCAGAACTTCAGGAGAGCCATCTTCAGAGGAGGTGAGAGTCTAGGTCTGTCAGTGCCTTCCTTTGTGGATGGTGCTCCAAACCTTTTCCATCAGTGTTCTGTGTATCTCTCCAACCCATGGGCTATCGCCTCCTATCTTCCCATCATAATCACAAAGGGTGGGTTGCTTGGGGATAGTTGGAATATTTACTTAGTTAGTTAGTTACTTGGCAGTACTAGTGCTTTGCTCAGGCTAAACAAGTGTTTTACACTAAATGATACCGCCAGCTCTAGTATTTTGGATTTCTCTAATTCCTACATATTTTCTAAACTGCCTTTGGAAAGACAGCAAGCATCACATAAGTTAAAGGAAGACACAGGTGGTGACGCTGGTGGCTGGACCCACATGGGGGCTGACCTTCAGCTTCCTTTCTAAAGAGAGTGTTCCTACCAGAAATGGATTTTTAAAATATTGTGGAGCTGGGCATGGTGGAGCAAGCCTTTAATCCCAGCACATGGGAAGCAGCGGCAAATGGAGCTCTGTGAGTTCAAGGCCAGCCTGGTCTATATAATGAGTTCCAGGACAGCTGGGGCTACAGGGAGACCATCTCAAAAAAAAAAAAAAAAAAGTTTTGTGGAATAGTGAAACTCAGAGTCGTGAGCATCCTTTAAGTTGCCATTCACTGGTAAATAATTGAAATATTCATACTTCAGCACATAATGACCTGCCCAGTCCCTTCTGTCAGGATTCCAGACAAGGGAGTCCATCCCTGTTCCCAGTTATGTTTCAGGCAAGCAAGACTCACCTGGATGAACTGCAGATTAAACGGCTGGATGAGATGTGCATTGTCATTGACAAGCAGGATCGGGTCCTTGGAGCCGAAACCAAGAAGAACTGTCACCTGATGGAAAACATCGAGAAGGGTGAGTTGGAAGGAGGGTGCTATCTGCAGGCACACTCGGTGCCATCAGCCTGTCTGCACCAGGCAGAGACAGGAGGGAGGTGTCTGTCCATGGTGTGCTGCTGCCTGGATGAGAGTGACAGGATCAATAGACCGAGTATACAGATGGCTACTGCTGCCTTGGAGTGAGCTAGGAAGTGTGGGAGTGGCAGCCATTGCTGTGAGTCCTTTCAGGCCTTCCCACACACAACAAGGTCCACAGCGTGAGCAACAGGAACCTGTGCTACTGGGTCATTCACATGTCTGGGCATTTCGGGACAACACGGGATCGGCAGCACATTTAGGAACATGGTTCAGACTCAAGAGAATAGGATGGTAGTCCCAGAATTGTGCTATCCAACATGGTCTACTCAGCAGGACTGACTTCCATTGTTGCAGAAGGTCACTGGACCCTGAACAGCCAGATGTGAAACACCTGCCCCAGAGCTCTATCCCAGCAAAGGCCATCAGAACAGCGGAGCGGGACAAGCTTTCTGCCCACTCCATGCCCAGCTCCTGGGGCCCTGACTCTCACTCACACACTTTGCAGGGCTGTTACACCGAGGCTTCAGCGTTGTCCTCTTCAATATGGAAAACCAGCTCTTGGTCCAGCAGAGAGCAGACACCAAGTACACTTTTCCCGGTGAGCCACTCAGCTGAAACCCAGAGATGCCACCAGGGTGGCATCTGGGAGTCTCAGGGGGGTGAGCAGTGAGCAAGCCCAGTAGGGCTCTCCCTGGGATAATCAGCCCCGCTCCAACTGAGGGTGGAAAGACCCGAAGTTAGCAGCGTCGCACAGCTGCACTGGCCTTGTGGAATTCAGAAGCCAGTCTTTGTTCTAAGTGCAGAATTGATGCTGATGCGATGAGTCAGTGCTGAATCTGTTTTATGCACTAACCATGGCTGGGAGGGGATTGTCCTCTGGTAAAAGCACACTTCCTGAAGGCTGCACTCTGCACGTTTTCCAGGGCATTTTACGGACTCCTGCTCTAGCCATCCTTTATACACCCCTGATGAGCTGGAAGAAAAAGACATGGTGGGCATGAGAAGGGCGGCCCTGAGACGTCTACAGGCTGAGCTGGGCATACCCCAGGACCAGGTACCCACCTGCCCCTGAGACATCTATAAGCTGAGCTGGGTATCCTCCAGGAGCAGGTACCCACCAGACCCTGAGACGTCTACAGGCTGAGCTGGGCATCCCCCAGGAGCAGGTACCCACCAGGCCCTGAGATGTCTACAGGCTGAGCTGGGCATCCCCCAGAACCAGGTACCCAGCAGGCCCTGAGACGTCTACAGGCTGAGCTGGGCATCCCCCAGGAGCAGGTACCCACCAGGCCCTGAGACGTCTACAGGCTGAGCTGGGCATACCCCAGAAGCAGGTACCCACAAGGCCCTGACATGTCTACAGGCTGAGCTGGGCATTCCCCAGGAGCAGGTACTCACCAGGCCCTGAGACGTCTACAGGCTGAGCTGGGCATCCCCAGGAGCAGGTACCCACCAGCCCCTGAGACGTCTACAGGCTGAGCTGGGCATCCCCAGGAGCAGGTACCCACCAGCCCCTGAGATGTCTACAGGCTGAGCTGGGCATCCCCAGGAGCAGGTACTCACCAGGCCCTGAGACATCTACAGGGTGAGCTGGGCATTCCCCAGAGCAGGTACCCACCAGGCCCTGAGACATCTACAGGGTGAGCTGGGCATCCCCAGGAGCAGGTACTCACCAGGCCCTGAGACGTCTACAGGCTGAGCTGGGCATCCCCAGGAGCAGGTACTCACCAGGCCCTGAGACGTCTACAGGCTGAGCTGGGCATCCCCAGGAGCAGGTACCCACCAG
>VZQC01000091.1:637528-659893 GCA_009823505.1 Rhizomys pruinosus | reverse complement strand
GTACTGAAGAGCAGTGTCCCTTATGTTTAGATTAGATTAAAAAAATCTATGCTTTATTTACACAGCTATATGATCATTTGTTCTGTACCTTGAAAACAGGCCACGCTTTGTTGCTAATTGTTTCTTGAATTCCTTGAAGAGAAATGTCCTTTGATCTGCTTATACTTTGTTCCTGAATACCTAGAGCACCCCATCCCTGTGAATAAAACCTTGGAAGTTAGAGACTTGATGCTCTTTGCTCTATAGAACAAGACATCTCCTCGTCCCCCAATTTCTTTAATGTTAAATTGTCTTGTGTGTAATATTTTGTTATTAGATACCATCTAATATTATCACCATCCCTCTTTATACCCACCACAAGCCAGCATGCAGAATGTAGCACTCAGGGTCCCCGAGGCTGGTGGCAGGGCAGGCATTTAATATAACATATCAAAGGTCCCAAGTAAGCTAGCAAGCGTGGAGGCTTTCCTGGCTTGTGGATTATCTATTAGCTGTGTGAAACAAGCATGTCACTTACATAGACTCTCAAAACTTTACTTCTAATCTCAGAATGGAGACAAAGATGTTCTCAACACCAGTTCAGAGAACCTAGCAAGCAGATGAGAGTCTTAGACAGTGGTAGAAGTTGTTAAGGATAATATAAAGCCAACATCTTTTTTTATTTTATTAATTAATTTTTAATTTTATGTATATGACTGTATTATTTGCATGTAGGTAAGTGCACCTGTGTCATGCAGCACTCATGGAAGTCAGAAGAGGGTGTTGGATTCCCTAGAACTGGAGTTATGGATGGTTGTTAGCTGCCATGTGGGTGCTGGGAATCAAACCTGGGTCCTCTGCAAGAGCAAACCAATGCTGTTAACCACTGAGCCATCTCTCCAGCCCTGCCAATATCTTTTTATATGAAACATTATTATTTTTTTTGGTCTTTTTGAGACAGGGTCTCCCTGTAGCCCCAGCTGTCCTGGAATACGCTCTGTAGACCAGGCTGGCCTTGAACTCACAAAGATTGCCTGCCTCTGCCTCCCAAGTGCTAGGATTAAAGGTGTGCGCCACCACGCCCGGCTTTATTTTTGTATTTTTTGAGACAGGGTCTCCTTGTAGCCCCAGCTAGCCTGGAACTCACTATGTAGACCAGACTGCCCTTGAACTCACAGAGATCTGTTTGCTTCTGCCTCCCGAGTGCTAGGATTAAAGGTGTGCACCACCACGCCTGGTTTAGACAGTTCTTAGCTGCCATGTGGGTGCTGGGAATTGAACCTGGGTCCCCTGCAAGAGCGGTCAGTGCTCTTAACCACTGAGCCATCTCTCCAGCCCTGCCTCACCCAAAAACTTCAAAGATGAACTTATACCTGGGTACTTCAGGTTTCTTACACAGTTCTGTCCTTTCTATAGTGATTCACATGGCAAAAATCATTCTTCAAGCCTCAAGTTCTAATTTCCACAGTCTTGACTGCAAGAACTGGACACCCTGAAATTCCAGTGCCCTTTTCCCTGGCAGCCTTCGAGGACCTCTTTTCCTTGTATTTGGAGACAACCTGTGCCATAGTTGTCCTCAGAGCCACTTTTCAGTCACCACTGCAGTCAAAGGATGTGACATACTTCCTAACATGAACAGAGGCTTAGACAATGCTGATAAAACTGATGGAAGCTCAGCCCTTTGGAGTGCTTCTTGTGTGACATTGCTGTTATAGGCACCAGATGGGACGTTTGTATTGTGACTGGTCAAACCAGAGGCCCAGACAAGGTCAGATGCTCATCTCCAGGTCAGGCACAGGGGATGTCGGATAGGGTATTGCTGGGATTTTTATACTCAACTTGGATGTGAGGAAGAAAAACTGGCCTTCAGAAAAGGTGGTGTGTGCTTTGCAGTTGCAACCTGGATGGGGGCAGGCAAAGGCCCTTCCAGCTGCTTTCCCAGCCTCCCACCAGCTTAGATCCAGTCCTTTCCTGTTGATGCACCCATGATACGGCTGCTGGATGGCTGAGCCGGGCTTGGAGCAGCAGAACCAGGTTATCTACCCAGGTCCAGGCACTGAAAAGGCTTGCAGGCCTGAACTGGTTTGCAGGCCCCAAATCTCCCAGAGCTGGCCTCTTCTGTAGCTTATGTTGATTTATCAGTAAAGGTCTCCAGGCAGATAAGGCCCAGAGAGAGTCCAGAGTCAAGGGCAGCTGTCAGACAGTCCTGGGGTGCCAGAAACAGCTAACCATCAGAGGACAAACTGCATAGATGAGGAAAGTGCGGTCGGAGAGGCCCAGCTATGCTCTCTGCTAGTACTATGTATTCATTGCCAGGGAAAAGCACTGGACAGGCTGCAGCCTGAGCTTCTAAACTCTATCATTGCCTTAGGGACACTGGTCCACTGTCCCATCTTGATCTTAGTGTCTTCTGAAAAAGGGGTTCTACCTGGTTGATGAGGTTTGCCTCTAGATAATACTGGGCTTTTCAAAGTCATTTGGACCTGGAGAGTTGGCTAGGAGGTTAAGAGCACTGGCTACCCTTCAGAGGACGGGGGTTTTGTTCTCAGCACCAATAGGGTGGCTAACAACGGTCCTTAAGCCCAGTTTCAGGGGAATGTGACTCCCTCTTCTGGTCTCTGTGGGTGTTGCATGTGATGCACTTACTGCAGGCAAAACACTCATACAAACAAAAATAACATTAAAATTTTTTTAAATAAGCCGGGCATGGTGGCACACACCTTTAATCCTAGCACTCGGGAGGCAGAGGCACTCGATCTTTGTGAGTTCAAGGCCAGCCTGGTCTACAGAGTGAGTTCCAGGACAGTTGGGACTACAAGAGACTCTGTCTCGAAAAGAAAAAAAAAAAAAAATTAAATAAACTAATAATAACAAAGTTGTTTTTCATCAGTGGCAAAACCCAGGGCCAAACTTCCAAGTAGCATTCTTTACTAAAGAGACCATGGTCTTAGAGAAATGGCTGGCTCCAGGCCTGTAACAGGAAGGTACGAGAACAGCCTGACATGTCTTTCCAGGATGATCAAGACACACAGAATGACACAGAAGCCAGCTTAAAGTGGCCCCCGCTGGCCAAGTCTGTGACAATTTGGGCATCAGCATGTAGAAGAATTTAGCTAATGATAAAGACAACAGCACATTGAAAAAAGCAGAAATCACTAGTCCAACACAGATGTGAATGGATGAATGAATGAATGAATGGTGTGGTGAGGAAGGAGTATAAACTTTGGGGGGGGGCTTTTTTTGAGATAGGGTCTCCCTTTAATTCCAGCTGGCCTGGAGCTTGCTCTGTAGACCAGGCTGGCCTTAAACTCACAGAGATCCACCTGCCTCTGCCTCCCGAGTGCTGGGATTAAAGGTACCTCCTTTACTTATTACAGAGAATAAAACAGAACCAACAGAGTAAAAGGCAACTTAAGGAATGGAGAAAATATTTGCAAATCACCCATGACTAGAAGTCAATATCCAGAATAGACAACTCATACAACTCAATAACGAAATAATCAAGTAAGTTGGCTAATAAAAATGGGCATTCTTCATGAAAGTATCCTGAGGCGTCACACATGCTAGATAAGCATTTTACAGCTGAGCTGCACCCCAAGTCCTTTTCTTCACCTTGAGACAAGGCTGGCCTCAAGCTCACAAAAAAGCTGCCTCAGCCTCTTGGGTAGCTGAAGTTAGAGGCATGTGCTATTTTTGTGGTTTCATGTCAGAAAAATGTAGAAACTAAATCTAATCATGGAAGAATATCAGACAAACCTAAATTGAAAGACATTCTACAAAATAACCGCCCCATAATAATCAGGAATTTGAATGTTAAAGCCAGACTGAGAATTATGGTACACAGAAGAAACCAAGAAGGTGTGACCAGTGAATGCAATATAAGATTAAGCTTTCTGCTATACAACTATTCTATCATTGCTATTGGAACAGCAGGTACAATTGGATGAGGTTTGAGGACAAAGTGATAAGAATGCATTGCTAATGTCATGATCTTGATTACATCATGGCTGTGTAAGAAATATCTGAGGGGTCTGGAGAGATGGCCTAGCAGTTAAGAGCGCTGACCGCTCTTACAGAGGACCCGGGTTCGATCCCCAGCACCCACATGGCGGCCGAGAACCGTCTGAAACTCCAATTCCAGGAGAACTCCAGTTCCAGGGGAATCTGACACCCTCTTCTGACCTCCACGGCATTGCACGACACAGGTGCACAGACCTGCATGCAGACGGTACATTCATACACATACAGAAATAAATAAAAAATAAATAAAAAAAGAAATATCTGAGCCTAGCATGGTAGTGCATACCTGAGATCACAGTCCTCAAGAGGAGGCAGGAGAGCCATGAGCCCAAGGCTAGCGTATGAGTTACTTTTCTGTTGCTGTGATAAAACCAAATGACCAAGTGGAGTGGTGGCACATGCCTTTAACCCCAGCATTCAGGAGGCAGAGGCAGAGGCAGAGGCAGAGGCAGAGGCAGATGTATCTCTGTGAGTTCATAATTCCATGTTTTAAAATATTTTATTTAAAAGGACCTGCCTCCAGGACAGATCAGAGAGCAAATGACCAGTCTCCAGGACGGATTTGAGAGCAAAGGACCCATCAGAGCAAAGGACCCGCCTCCAGGTCGGATCAGAGAGCAAAGGACCCCCCTTCAGGATGTCTGGAGAGTAAAGAACCCACCTCCAGGATGGATCAGAGAGAGAGAGAAAAAAAAACAACCCAGAATCAATAGAACAAATATCTGTGTGTGTGTGTGTCCTGGGTTACCTCCAGAGATGTCTCATTGTGGGAGTCCTCTATAGGATTTATATTGTTTGGTGGGGATTTTCTTTTTTTAAAAGATTTTTTTAAATTTTAATTTTATTTTTTAAATTTTTATTTATTCTTTTTTTTTTTTTTTTTTTTTTTTTTTTTTTTTTTTTTATGGTGGTTTTGAGACAGGGTCTCCCTGTAGCCCCAGCTGGCCTGGAACTCACTCTATAGACCAGGCTGGCCTTGAACTCACAAAGATCCGCCTGCCTCTGCCTCCCAAGTGCTAGGATTAAAGGCTTGCGCCACCACTCCCAGCTAATCTTGTATGTGTATGAATGTACTCTCTGTGTGTAAGTTTGTGCACCCATGTAGCGCAATGCCGCAGAGGTCAGAAGAGGGTGTCAGATTCCCCTGGAACTGGAGTCAAAGACGGTTCTCAGCCGCCATGTGGGTGCTGGGGATCGAACCCAGATCCTCTGCAAGAGCAGTCAGTGCTCTTAACCACTAGGCCATCTCTCCAGCCCAATTTTATTTACTTTTTAAAAAATTTTATTTATTTTGTATGTGTATGAATGTACTGTCTGCATGTAGGTTTGTGCACCCGTGTGGTGCAATGTCTCGGAGGTCAGAAGAGGGTGTCGGATTCCCCTGGAACTGGAGTTAAAGACGGTTCTCAGCCTGGTCTACAGAGTGAGTTCCAGGACAGCTGGGGCTACAGGGAGACCCTGTCTCAAAAAGAAAGGAACAGCCCAAGGTCCCTTACTGGGATCACTGTGGTTTCCTAACTGTCCTTTCCCTCACTTCTGCCCTGTATTTGCCCAAATGTGTAACCCGGTATTATTCCTCTTCTGCTAAGAAGTCTCCATTCAAGAAACCGGGAGCCATGCCGGCAGCCTCTCCACGCATTCCAGAGACCAGGAGCTATCCCAGCAGCCTCTCCACTATGTATCCTTTCAATTTCTCCTTTGACTCCACTTTAGCCATACCAGCTTTCCTTATAAAAAATGTTTTTGTGGGGCTGGAGAGATAGCCTAGCAGTTAAGAGCACTGACTGCTTTTGCAGAGGACCCGGGTTCGATCCCCAGCACCCACATGGCGGCTAAGAACCGTCTGTAACTCCAATTCCAGGAAAACTCCAGTTCCAGGGGAATCTGAGACCCTCTTCTGACCTCTGAGGCATTGCACGACACAGCTGCACAAACCTACATGCAGACAGTACACTCATACACATAAAAAAATAAATAAAATAAAAAGTTTTTGTGTGTGTTTTGCCTGCCTGTATGTGTATTACATGAGTACAATACCTGTAGATGCCAGAAAAGGGCATTAAGTCCTCTGGAACTGGAGTCATAGGCAGTTGTTAGCTGCCATGTGGGTGCTGGGAATGGAACCTAGGTCCTCTGGAAGAGCAGCCAGTGCTGAGCCATCTCTGCAAACCCCATACCGGCTTTTTTGCAGTTAGTCACTCTGAGCATGGTCTCCCTCTGCCTAGACCATCCTCACACATGAATCTTTGTGGGTCATTCCTACCCATCTCTGCTCACCAAGGTCACATTCTTGGTGAAGCCTTTTCTGACTACCTTTTATGAAGGAGCAACCAGCCCAGCTTCCTCCTCCACATCCCCTGATTTCTCTTGTGTGCTTCTTGTGTCTGGCTTCCTTTACCCCCAGTCCAGAATATGAGCACCTCACGTTAGGGACATCATTCAAACCCTGACCAGCTTCCTTTCCCCCAAGCATAGATGCTGGTTGGATTCTCTAAGAAAACCCAAGAATGGGCTGGCCATTCTGTGTTTCCAAAGTGTTTATTACTGTGGCCGTGCCAGCTGCTTTGATGTCTGCCTGCATGCATGGTGTGACAGCCTCCTAAGACAGGAGCCCTGGAGCATCCCTGTCTCCATCTTTGAATCCAGTCATCCTCTTCTGACCCTCTGTCAGCCCATCATCCGCTGGGTTCCTGGACCTCTTTGAGACAGGACAAAACCTAAGAGAATCCAACCAGTATCTAAGTATACATCATATGCTTTTCTAAATAATTTCAAAGTAAGCCAAAGAAATCTCTTCAAGTACCAAGTGCTACAGTATGCATTTCCCAAGAACGAGGAGATGCACTTACATAGAGACAGTCATCCATATCAGGAAACACGATCTTGTTCTTACCTTGCGTTCACTTGCACACATCATCTGGGTTCTCAGGTGGTTTTCAAGTGGATTCTTTCATGGTAGAGGAGGCTTTGAATGGCAAAGTCGAGGTGGAAGCAGGACAACTGTCATAGTTAACGACACAAATCTAGAGTATCTGGTAAGAGTAAACCTTAATTTCCTCAATCAGATTACCCTGTGGAGTTGTCTGTAAGGTATTTTCTTAACTGTTGATTGTTGTAGTAGGCCCCAGCCTGCTGTGGGCGATGCCATCCCTGGGCAGCTGGCTCTGGGCTTTATGAGAAAGCTAGCTGACCAAGCCGGGAGAAGCCAGTCAGTAACTGGCATTCTGCTGTGGTCTCTGCTTCAGTTCCAGCTTCTTCATCCCTGCCCTGGCTTCCCTCGATGACAGACTGTAACTAAAATAAACCCTTTCCTCCCCAAATTGGTTCTGTTCAGTATTTTATCATAGTAATAAGAAAGAAAAGTAGGACGAAGAAGAGGTTCAAACTTCAGAGAGGAGAGTAATGCGTCTGGAAAGGGAAGGAGGCTGGCTGAAAATCACATGGTTGCTGCAAGTGGTGGCGCAGACCTTTAATCCCAGCACTTGGGAGGCAGAGCCAGGCAGATCTCTGGGTGTTCAAGGCCACCCTGGTCTACATAATGAGTTTCAGGACAGCTGGGGCTACAGGGAGGCCCAATCTCAAAAAAAAAAAAAAAAGTCACATGGTACTGCCACCTCTCACTGCCCTGCCCCAGCTCTCTCCAGTGTTTGTTCCAAGGGCCACAGCCTGGCTGCAGCCATGAAATAAATACCTTCCTTCCAGCTTCTGGACTCTCAGCCACCCGGAAATCGAGATGGATCCCATTGTCTGCTCTGAATCAGTGATAACAGGTCCTGCAACTAAGTTCTTTGTTGCTAGGCCTTCAGTCTTAGTGCCCCCAAAACAACACGAGGTACCAGGGCAGAGGGGCTTGGGCTCGAGGTAAGGATGGCACCCTTGCACCTAGCCCTCCATCTCACGCCTTAGAATTCCCATCGCCAGGAGGCAAGAACAAGGACTAGAGATCTACAGAATGTGTTTGCTTCCAACTCCAGGATGGATCTTCAACAGTCCCTATAATAAATTCTGGCAATACTTCCTGTGTTTGTTTTTCAAAAGGTTTTTTTTCATTTCCCCCAAACACTGGAAGCTTTAGAGCTGGGGGCTCTATTTTTAGTTCTCAAAGCCTGGGTGTGCCTACTTACATATGGGAAATCACTCCAGAGGGCGTGTGTATTCTCTCTAGTGCAGTCTCGGGGCTGAATACACAGAATTTCTCTTTGGAAAACAGGTGGTTCACTGGGGATGGATGAATAACAGTAGCATACAGTGCACACACTCAAAGATGACTAACCAGGAGTGGGTGAGGTATGGAGAAGTCACACAGACTTCTAGATCAGCCACCTAGCAGGCCAGTAGGCTGAAACAGGTCTTTTCCTTCCTGAGTCCCAGGCTGTCTGGCCTAGCAAATGGGAAAGTCCCTTCTGGTTAGTTGCCAAGAAATACTTTCAGAATAAGTGACAACCTTTTGCTATGGTTTAGATAAGGTTTGAGGGTGTCTCCAAAGGCTCATGAGCTGGAAGCTTGATCCCAGTGCAGCAGTTAAAAGCTCAAGAGGGGGCTGGAGAGATGGCCTAGCGGTTAAGAGTGCCGACCACTCTCACAGAGGACCCGGTTTCAATCCCCAGCACCCACATGGTGGCCGAGAACTGTCCGAAACTCCAATTCCAGAACTCCAGTTCCGGGGGAATCCGATGCCCTCTTCTGACCTCCGAGGCATTGCATGACATGGGTGCACAGACCTACATGCAGACAGTACATTCATACACATACAGAAATAAATAAAATAAAATAAAAAAAAAGAGCTCAAGTGGGATTTTTCAGAGGTGGGGCCTATGGGATGGGGGAGGAGCTTGCCTAGCATGCAGCTCCAGGTTGGAGCCCTCACACTGTATAGAACTAGACATGTCTGTATGTAATTACATGCCTGTAATCCCAGCACTTGGAGATGAAGGCAGGAAGAGCAGAAATCCAAGGTCATCCTTAAGTGTAGAGCATGTTTCCAGCCTGGGCTATAAAGGCCCTGTCTCAAAAAGGAAAACAAAACAAAAGAGGTGGGCCTATGGGGAGGTCTTTGGATTATTTGGGGGCAGTGGGCTTCCCTCAAAGGATTAAAAAAGTCTTCGGGCTGGAGAGATGACCTAGCGGTTAAGAGCACTGACTGCTCTTGCAGAGGACCCGGGTTTGATCCCCAGCACCCACATTGTGGCTAAGAACCATCTTTAACTCCAGTTCCAGGGGAATCTGATGCCCTTTTCTGACCTCTGCGGCATTGCACAACACGGGTGCACAAACCTGCATGCAGACAGTACATTCATACGCATAAAATTTTTTTAAAAATTAAAAAAAAATTAATGAGTCCTAAATGAATCCCAAGAATCAGCTGTTATAAAAGAATGAGCCTGGGCTGGCCCCGTGCTCCAGATCAGCTTCTTGTCTCACAATGCCCCTGCCCCTTGAATGGACTCTCACCAGTGTGATGCCACCTGCCACACGATACAGCCTCAGGGGACCGGCACCCCTCACCAGAGCTAACAATGTGCTATTTTGACTTCTAGCCTTGAAAACTGAGCTTAATAAACTGAGTTTTGGGTGTGGTGGCACACACCTTTTTTTTTTTTTTTTTTTTTTGGTGTTTTCGAGACGGGTCTTCCCCTGTAGTCCCCAGCTGTCCTGGAACTCACTCGTCGACCAGGCTGGCCTTGAACTCACAAGATCCACCTGCCTCTGCCTCCCAAGCTGCCTAGGATTAAAGGCGTGCGCCAAAAAAAAAAGCCATTTTGAAGCAGGGCATGGTAACACACACCTTTAATCCCAGTGCTTGGATGGCAGAGGCAGGTGGATCTCTGTGAGTTCAAGGCCAGCCTGGTCTATAGAGTGAGTTCCAGGACAGTTGGGGTTTCAGGGAGGCCCTGTCTCAAAGAAAAAAAAAAGACAAATAAATAAATAAAAATTACTGAGTTTTGGTACAAAAAAAAAAAAACCCAAAAATGAAAAACAAAAACACCAAAACAGCCTTCAGTATTTCATCATAGCAATGGAAAAGCCTAAAACACCTCTGTGCACAGTGCTTTACACGGACCAGGTGCTCCATGCCTAAACCCAGGCCCATTTCCTGGTGTTTATTTTTTAATTAATAATTTATTTATTTATTATTTTTTATGTGTATGAGTGTACTGTCTGCATGTATGTTGGTGCACCCGTGTCGTGCAATGCCATGGAGGTCAGAAGAGGGCGCCAGATTCCCCTGGAACTGGAGTTAAAGTTCCTAGCCGCCATGTGGGTGGGTGCTGGGAATCGAAGCAGGGTCCTCTGCAGGAGCAGTCGGTGGTCTTAACGCTGAGCGGTTTCTCCAGCCCTGTTTGGATTTTCTGAGACACGGTTTCAGTATGCAGCCCTGGCTGGCTTGGAATTTGCTGCCCAGGCAACCTCGAGCTTGTGGCGAACCTTTAGCCTCTGGCCTCCTGAGTGCTAGGATTCCAACCATGGACCACAAGGTCTTGCACCTTTCCTTTCCATGGGAAAACACAGGCAGGCCTCCTGGGCCTCACATCTGAGGCCGGGACCACATAATCTCTTGTTAACTCGTGTGCCAAAGGACACTGTATTCACTCCTGAATGAATTCTCCCAAATAAACCCTCATTTATCCTCCCTGACTGAATCTGAGCGCTGCTCTTCATTGCAGTATTTCTCTCTGTGTGTGATTGTGTGGTATACATGGGGTAATTGGGAAACCACCCATTCCGAAACCCTCAGAGGTGTGGCCACCCAACATCAACACTGGCCCTGCCCACTGCCTCACCATTCTTCTTTTAAGCAGTCCCCTTTCCCAGTCCCCACTAATATTTGGGTAACACTTCTGTTCTCCACCTTCCAGGTTGCCAGCTCACTTAGAGTGTGGGGTTGGGTGAGACATCAGCCAGGCCCCTCCCACCCCAAATTCTTCACTGATGGCCTTTATCACTGATCTCAGAGGCTCAGCCTCTGATACCCGGTCCACTGAAGGGGGAAGCCATCTGTGATTATATGGATTGTGGTTAAAAGGATGCTAATAGCCTCTGGAGTGTACCTAGCACTTCCTGTGTGCTGGGAGTTCGCTGAAGCAGCAGCCCCACATCATACCATAAGGGCCACTCAAAAGTTCTATATGAGAGTATGGGGCAGGGGGAAGGGGTACACCTCTACGCAGAGTTCTCTGTTACACTGGGGCCTCAGAGAACACTGTGTTCTCCTTCAGAGTTCTTGAAGCCCTCCCTACCCCTCTCCTCACCCAGGGGGCTCACCCCAGGGTGCTCTTCGAGCAGTCCTTCCCCTTCTCTCTTCTCTTCTCTCTCTCATCCCTTCCTTCACACCCCTCTTCTTTCCCTCAGGGCCTGAAACTCACTATGTAGATCAGGCTGGTATCATTTCACAGAGCTCTGCCTGCTTCTCCTTCCTGATGCTGGGATTAAAGGCATGTGCCACCATACCTGGCTCATTTTGGTTTTTGAGACAGGATCTCTCTATATAGTTGAGCTGGCTTTGAACTCACACTCTTCCTTCTTCTGCCTCTGGAGTTTGGGAATGAGAAGCATGTGCATGCACACACAGCTTTCCAGGCCATTTCTCACCCGGAGGATATGTTCCCATTCTGGAAGATTTCTCTCTCACTTCAGGAAGTGGTATCCAAGTTTCCTGGTTGGAAAAAACAAACACAAACAATTAAACAAACAAACAAACAAACAAACACTTGCACCTTGTGATAAATGTATCACTTCTTTCAGTCCTCAACAGCTCCAAGTGGTAGAGCTGGGCTGGATCCGCAGGTCCCTGGACCCTACAGTCAGATGCTTAGCAAGCTGATTACGAGGAGCCTTCAGTGTGGTAGCCATCTTCCTCTCTGGCGAAGTTACCTCTGCTCAAGAAACTTTAAAGCTCGCAACTACCTACAGCAGGAGCCAGCAAACTATTGCCAACAGGTCAAGGAAGACCCAGCACCTATTTTTTTATTTTATTCATCAGCCACACCCACTCATTTATATGTTTTCTATCATTGCTTCGTGATGTGGAGCTGAGTAGTGGCAACAGGGCCCACAGGACCCATCAAGGTTAAAATGTGCACTCTCTGGTTGTTTCTACAGGCTGAGCCCTAGCCTGGAGAGCAAGGCAACACAGACTGGCTCATCCTCCCTTGAACCTACTCCAGAACGTCAGTAGGTGCATCTCCCACAAGCATCATTTTGGAGCCACGGCCTTTAACACAAAGAGATCCCTAGTCAGCCACCCCAACTTTCCTGACCCTAAAGCGGTGATCCCCAGCATTTGTAAGTCACAGCCAGGGTTTCCAGGATTGTAGATGTTCCTTACACTATTAGTTACTTTTCTGTTACTGTAATAAAACACCATGACCAAGGAAATTTATAGAAGGAAGAGTTGCCAGGTGTAGTGGCGCATGCCTTTAATCCTAGGACTCAGGAGGCAGAGCCAGGGGGATCTTTGTGAGTTCAAAGCCAGCCTGGTCTACAGAGCAAGTTGCAGGACAGCTAGGGCTACAGGGAGACCCTGTCTTGAAAAAGACCAAAAAAAATAAATAAATAAATAATGAAGAGTTTATTCCGGTTTACCGTTCCAGAGGGAAAAGAGTCCATCATGGCAGGAAGCGAGGTATCACAGAAGTGTGGAAGCAGAAAGCTGAAAGCGCACATCTCTATTTTTTAATTTTTTAAAATTATTCTTGTATGTGTATAAATGTACTATCTGCATGTAGGTTTGTGCACCTGTGTCATGCAATGCCGCGGAGGTCAGAAGAGGGCACTGGATTCCCCTGGAACTGGAGTTAAAGATGGTTCTCAGCCGTCATGTAGGTGCTGGGGATCGAACCCAGGTCCTCTGCAAGAGCAGTCAGGGCTCTTAACCACTAGGTCATCTCTCCAGCCCGAAAGCACACATTTCTAAACACATGCAGGAAGCAGAGAGCAGAACTGAAAGGGGTCAAGGCTATGAATTCCCAGTGATGTGCTTCTAAACTTCTGTAAACAGTGCTGTCAGCTGGGACTGAGCACTCAAGTACTTGGAGCCTATGGGGACAGTCTCATCCAAACCACCACACTGACTTTTTGTTGTTTTGAGACAGGGTCTAATGTAGCCCAGGCTATCCCTTCAATATGATACATAGCTAAGAATGTCTTGAACTCCTGATCCTCTGCCTCTACCTCTGTACTGCTGGGATTACAGGCATGACTACCCCACCCAGCTTAGATATACCTGACTTCCTGACTCTGTCTCCAGGGAAGTCAAAGTCCTTAAATCTATCATCTCTACACTCTTAAATCCACACTCCTTTCTGAGAGGAAAAAAAAAAAATCAAATCATATTCCTCCTGTTTAGTGCACAAGAAAACTGTGTAACTCTAAATAAAAATCTCTACTGTTGACCATGTCTTTTTTTTTTTTTTTTTTTTTTTTAGATAGGGTCTCCCTGTAGCCCCAGCTGGCTTGGAACTCGCTCTGTAGACCAGGCTGGCCTTAAACTCACAAAGATCCACCTGCCTCTGCCTCCCAAGTGCTGGGATTAAAGGCGTGCACCTCCATACCTGGCTGACCATGTCTTTTAAACTATACGCAATAAGAATATTCACATTTTAAAAAATAAAAACTGTAGCCCAGCGTGGTGGCACGTGCCTTCAATCCCAGAACTCAGGAGGCAGAGGCAGGTAAAGCTCTCTGAGCTCGAGTCCAGCCAGGTCTACATAGTGAATTCCAGGCTAACTGGGGACTACAGGGAGAACCTATCTCAAAAAAGATCTCCTCCTAAAAAAAGAAAAGAAAAGGCCGGGCGTGGTGGCGCACGCCTTTAATCCTAGCACTTGGGAGGCAGAGGCAGGTGGATCTCTGTGAGTTCAAGGCCAGCCTGATCTGTGTAGCCAGTCAAAGCTACATAATGAGACTGTCTTAAAAATCATTAAAAAAATAAACTATTCTCGGGCATGGTGGTACATGCCTTTAATCCCAGCACTTGGGAGGCAGAGGCAGGTGGATCTCTGTGAGTTCAAGGCCAGCCTGGTCTGCAGAGTGAGTTCTAGGACAGCTGGGGCTACAAGGAGACCTTGTCTTAAAAAGACCAAAAAAAAAAAAAAAAAGTAATAAACTACTATTCTTAACCTCTTATCCATGAAAACTATTAAACTTGACCATCAGGGAGACAGAAACACAGGTCATGGTCTGGAAGCACTCAAGGAGCACTGTGGAGAAACGGGGTGGGGGGGGGCCTCCTGATCTGCAGCCCAGGCCACTCCCTGCTAGGATGCAGAGGTGGGTGTGAAGGGCTGTGGCCACAGGGGATAGGAGGCCCCTGTGTGCTCATAGCCTCTCCCAGACCTCTTAGTGCTCATGAGGAGAGGGTGCTTGGTGCTTGGTTTGTGGTGCTGAGGTTGGGTAGAAACAACCTTGAATTGGAGGTCAGTGATGGGTTCCCCAGAATAAGCACCACCAGAGAGACCAAGGATTCCTGAACGCAACGCCATCACTGGTGGGTTTCTGCTATCAGGATGCCCAGGCCTGGCAGGCCACCCACGCCTGGCAGGCCGCACTCTCTCCAGCTCTTTGTGTCCCTCTCCCCTAGTTACACCCTGTCAGTCAGCTAGAGAGACCCAGCCCACAGCCCTCAAGCCCAGCACATCCTACATGTGTTTTGTTTAAAATAATTTTAATTAGCCGGGCATGGTGGTGCACGCCTTTAATCCCAGCACTTGGAGGAGGCAGAGGCAGGCAAATCTCTATGAGTCAAGGCCAGCCTGGTCTACATAGCAAGTTCCAGGCCAGCTGGGGCTACAGGGAGACCCTGTCTCAAGAAGACCAAAAGAAATTTTTAATTAGTTGGTCATGCTTAAATAAAACAGTAGGAATCATGTAAAATTGGTGTCGTGTCCCCCTCCCCTGCCCCCTGTCCCTTAAGCAACGAGTTAGCTGGTGATAACAGGCCTGTGCTAGTTTCCGGCACATCTATTGACTGTAGATGGAGGATGGCTGTGTGGGACCCCTGCACCCCACTACTCCTGGTCCTGCTGCTCTAGGTCACTGGTGAGACAGTCCAGTCCCATCTGGAGCCATCCCAGGCAACACACACACACAGCAGCCTCCAGCCAGCCACACCCTCAGCCCTGCTCCCTCTGTCAAGGGAGACTGTGCCCCAGGGACACTTCCAAACACCTCTCTAGCCCTGGCTCGGTTCGTGGTTCCCCACTCCAAGCCTGCGGCTCCCATGGTCGTCATCCAGAGCACAGGGAGAACAATTCCAACATCCTTTATTTATTCTAAACAAGGACTCCTGCATTCTTATACTGAGGCAGGAGTTCTTGGATTTTGTGCCGGGGTGCTGAGACAGCTTGGACAATCCTCAGTGGGGGACGGTATTTCTGGGGTGCCTGGAAAATGGGATGACGTTGCTTAGACTTCTTGTTGAGATTACACAGATCTAGGACCAAAGATTTCGGGTTGTAGATCTCTTTCTTCTTAATATTGGTTGGGACGAATGGTTTCCTTTGGAGAGGCGCCACCAGCAGCTGAACCAGATCCTTCCGGAAGATATACCAGTCATTCTCCCTGAGGAACCTCTGGCACAGCTCCTCATCACTGAAGGGCAAGCAGAAAGTAGAGCTCCTGAGCCTCTAGCCTTCAGCCTCCGCCCAGCCTCTCCCCTCCAGCCTTGCCTCCGGCTGTTCCAATGTCTAAACACACTGGGCCCAGCACCACCCCACCCTGTCCTAGCCCACCTTCCTCTCTCTGTCTGCATTACCATTCTCCATTCTTCCTCCCTTAGGCTTGTGCTGTCCTCTTGCAGTAGTATCAAGCCACAAGTAGGCTATTGAGGGCCTGAAATGTGGGCTTCTGAATTACACTCACAACTACAAAGAACTGGGAAATGGTAATTTGGGGATTGATAATATGTTGAAATAATACTTTAGGTAATGCTGAGTCCAATAAAGTAGATTGGAGTTAACTTGTTTCTTTTTATATCTTATAATAAGGTGGTACCGGGCGTGGTGGCACACACCTTTAATCCTAGAGAGAGGCAGAGGCAGGTGGATTTCTGTGAGTTCAAGGCCAGGCAGGTCTACAGAGTGAGTTCCAGGACAGCTGGGACTACAGGGAGACCCTGTCTCAAAAAAAAAAAAGGTGGCTAAGCCAGAGATGGTGATGTGTCTGTAATTTCAGTACTTGAGAAGCAGAGGCAGAAGGATCACTGTGAATTTTGAGGCTAGCCTGGGTTATACAGTGAGTTTGAAGATAGCCTGGGATACATAATAAGATCTTGTTTCTTTCTTTCTTTTCTTTCTTTTTTTTTTTTTTTTTTTTTTTTTGGTCTTTTTCAAGACAGGGTCTCCCTGTGGCCCCAGCTGTCCTGGAACTCACTTTGTAGACCAGGCTGGCCTTGAACTCACAGAGTTCAAGAACCACCTGGTTCTGCCTCCAGAGTGCTGGGATTAAAAGCATGTGCCACCACGCCCCAAAGGTACTTCCTGCACAAGCCTGACAACCTGAGTTCAATCTCTGAAACCCATGTAAAGGTGAAGGCGAGAACTGACTCCTCAAAGTTGTCCTCTGACTGCTGTATGTGCTCCATGTCATATGTGCTCCATGTCATATGTGCATCCATACACAGACATCATGAATACACACCCACAATAATAAATAAAATACGATTTTTTTTGGTTTTATACTTTTTTTGGTATTTTTGAGACAGGGTCTCCCTTTTAGTACCAGGTGTCCTGGAGCTCGCTCTGTAGACCAGGCCGGCCTTGAATCCACAGAGATCCACATATCTCTGCCTCCTGAGTGTTGGGATTAAAGGCGTGTGCCATACGACTTTAAAAAATAATGTCTATTGGAGAACTGGGCTTGGGATATGTCTATAATCTCATTCAAAAGACAGGAGCATCATGAGCTCGAGGCTAGCCTGGGCTATATAGCAAGTTCCAGGACAGCCTGGTCTACATAGCAAATTCCAGGGCTACGTAGGAAGACCCTATCTCAGAAAAAATGTAAGCTATTAAGAAATTTTAAGGGGCTGGAGAGATGGCTCAATGGTTAAGAGCACTGGCTGCTCTTGCAGATGACCTGGGTTCAATTCCCCCATATCCATATGGCAGCTAAAAACCATCGGTAACTCTGGTTCTAGGGAATTGCACACCAGTGCACTTACATACATACAGGTAATGCACTCATACACATAAATAAAACATGATATATAATAAAATAAAAATAAAAAATTTAAAAATTTAAATTACATGTATGGTCATAGTCATTAGGGAAATGGAACTCTAAACTCCCATGGGAAACGGAGACACTGCAGAGACTCCATTCACACCAGGTCCACTTTCAGCAGACAGACGGGGTACCCAGAATGTGGGCTGAGGTTCCCACTACATTTGCTGATACAATATAAACTGGTGCAGCCACTTCAGAAAACACTGACAATTCTTCAGGTTAAACACACAGTTACCATGGGACTAGCCATCAAGAGTATACTGAAGAAAAATGAAAATATGTGTTTACACATGAGCTTGTACAAAGATGCTCATAACACAAAAAATATAAATCATCCAAAAATCTACCAATTGGTAAATGGACAAAGTCTCTCTCTCTCTCTGTCATCCATAGACACACATATATAGGCACATGTAAATATGACTCCATGTACATAAAATGTACAACAAACAAATCTGGAGAGAAACAGATTGGTGGCTGCCCTGGGCTGGTTGTGGCGCCCTGGGTTGGTCGTGGTGCCCTGGGCTGCTTGTGGCGCCCTGGGCTGGTTGTGGCGCCCTGGGCTGGTTGTGGCGCCCTGGGCTGGTCATGCTGCCCTGGGCTGGTCATGGCGCCCTGGCCTGGTCATGCTGCCCTGGGCTGGTCATGGCGCCCTGGGCTGGTCATGCTGCCCTGGGCTGGTCGTGCTGCCCTGAGCTGGTCGTGGCGCCCTGGGTTGGTCGTGGTGCCCTGGGCTGGTCGTGGTGCCCTGGGCTGGTCATGCTGCCCTGGGCTGGCCATGCTGCCCTGGGCTGGTCGTGGTGCTCTGGGCTGGTCTTGGTGCCCTGGCCTGGTGGTGGCGCTCTGGGCTGGTCATGCTGCCCTGGGCTGGTCATGGTGCCCTGGGCTGGTCGTGGTGCCCTGGGCTGGTCGTGGTGCCCTGGGCTGGTCGTGGCGCCCTGGGCTGGTCATGCTGCCCTGGGCTGGTCGTGGCGCCCTGGGCTGGTCGTGGCGCCCTGGGCTGGTCGTGGCGCCCTGGGCTGGTCGTGGCGCCCTGGGCTGGTCATGCTGCCCTGGGCTGGTCGTGGCGCCCTGGGCTGCTCATAGTACCCTGGGCTGGTCGTGGCGCCCTGGGCTGGTCGTGGTGCCCTGGGCTGCTCATAGTACCCTGGGCTGGTCGTGGCGCCCTGGGCTGGTCATGCTGCCCTGGGCTGGTCGTGGTGCCCATGTCCTACTCTGGCCCCTCCCCCACCGCACCTGCAGCTGGGACAGTAGAGTGAGATGGGATCAACACTTACTGACTCATTTCCTTGTGAGGCCTCCGCAGGGGAGGGTTATGTTTAACATGTGCATGTTAAACTTCCTCTGATTTATCTAGGCTCATCTGTCCAAGGAGGCAAGCTTGACCTCTCTCTAGAAATCAGGAACATTCCCCTGGCCAGATGACACTGATCAGGACAAAGGCAAGGCAATCCCCGGAAATCACCCAAGAAAATTCCTAGCAGTCAGAATGGGCTACAAAGGACTTCTCATCTCAGTAACATCCCAAAGCCAGCTCGTACCCACTCGTGAAAGCTGACTGTGTATATCTCCTCTCAAGTCCAGGTTGAGGGACGTCAAGTTGGTAGCTGGAATTGACCCATATGGCCAATTACACTACAGAAATCAACAATCTGTCCTATTCTATGGGCAGCAGTCCAGGTCATTATTTTGTCCTATGTGGCATGACCTGGCTTGTGTAGGGATAGTTTTTAAGTTGGTTAGCCCATGGTATTTGCAAAACAGGTGTCTCAATTCAAACATGAGGGATTTGAGCTAGATAATGGATATTTCCTGCCTGATTGAGCAGTCTGGAAAACCCTGCGTTCAACAATCAGTAGAAAGGCAGTCCTGTCTGTCAGCATCGTGGTCGGCTCAGCAGAGCGCTGAGCCAGCAGGAAGGGGGAAGTGCTCGAACATCTGCACGCTTGAGTCCAAATAAACTTGCCTGGAGTTTAACTCCACAAATACTGATGCCATCCTAACAACTGTCAGCCCCACAGGAGGAGCCGAGGCTCCTGGGATCCTTTGTCTAAGAGGTTGGTCTAAAAAACAAATTTTCTCTTTTTTGAGGGGGGGTCTTTTTGAGACAGGGTCTCCCTGTAGCCTCAGCTGTCCTGGAACTCACTATGTAGACCAGGCTGGCCTTGAACTCACAGAGATCTTCCTGCCTCTGCCTCTGCCTCTGCCTCCAGAGTGCTGGGATTAAAGGCGTGTGCCACCACACTCTGCAAAAAACAAATTTTAATGGGACAGCATCCATTAGTCAAAGGACTATGTCACTTCTAGGCTGGAGGAAGCCACCAGGTTGCCAATTTGTTTTTCTCACAGGAGGCCCCAATTCTGGCCCGTATCTACATATAAATGTTATTTGACCTGCTCTTGGTCTTCCTTAAATCTACTCAGTTTCTTTTTTTTATTTCTGTATGTGTATGAATGTACTGTCTGCATGCAAGTTTGTGCACCTGTGTAGTGCAATGCCTCGGAGGTCAGAAGAGGGTGTCGGATTCCCCTGGAACTGGAGTTCTCCTGGAACTGGAGTTTCAGACTGTTCTCGGCCACTATGTGGGTGCTGGGGATCGAACCCGGGTCCTCTGTAAGAGCGGTCGGCACTCTTAACCGCTAGGCCATCTCTCCAGCACCTACTCAGTTTCTTTTTTGCTCAGTTTGTTTGTTTGTTTTGGTTTGAGTTTAGCTTGGCCTGGTCTCACACTCACTAGATAGCCTAGAACTCCTCATCCTCCTGCCTCAACCTGCCAACTGATGGATTCTAGGAATGTATGCCCAGGCCTGACTTTAGTTTCTTTTACTCAAATATGCACATTAACTCTGCCCTAAGCAACAAGATCCATCTAATGCTAGTTTTAGTGAGTTTATCATACTGTTTTTCTAATTTACACTAGAATCTGTCTATAATGACCCAAACTCATCATGTCTGCAGTAGGTTAGAAGGGAAAAAGGGGGAGTCAGAGGGAGAGGGTTTGGGAAAGAGAACCAACAAAAACAACCGACTTTATTGGGAATGCCAGAAGGAAAACTATCACCTTGCGTGCTAACTTAAAATTTTTAAAAATAAAATAAATGACTAAAATTTCCATACACACAAAAAGACTAAACTGTGTCAGTCCAAATACCACTGGAAACCAACCTGTCAACAAAGTCAACACCATGTAGTCAGCTTCCCTTGTCTTGTTGATTGGACTCTGCAGCCTAAAGGGGGAATGAGGGGTTTTGGTTGTTTTGTTTTTAAAAGACATGGTCTCACCAAGTAGTTCAGGCTAACCTGAAACTGGGAGTTCTCCTGCTTCAACCTTCCACATGCTGGGATTACAGGAATGCACCACCATGCCTGGCTCAGTGTTTAAATTGCTTGTCAGGCAAGGAGGAAAGGATCTCAGATCTCCCTGCCTCCAAACCTCCTTGGCCTCTACCAGTGGCATGACAGTGGCATGACTGTGCCGTGACTGTGGCATGACTGTGGCATGACAGTGGCGTGACTGTAGTGTGACTGGTGTGACAGTGGCGTGACAGTGGCGTGACTGTGGCGTGACTGTGGCGTGACTGTGGCATGACTGGTGTGACAGTGGCATGACTGGCATGACTGTGGCATGACAGTGGCGTGACTGTGGCATGACTGGCTTGACAGTGGCATGACAGTGGCATGACACTGGCATGACACTGGCATGACACTGGCATGACACTGGCATGACTGTGGCATGACAGTGGTGTGACTGTGGCATGATTTGCTTCGTATATCCTCTGGCAAAAGCAGTGAGAGAGAATCCGCACAGTGTTGTATCATTATCTTACTATTTTCCCCTCTGGTTATAGAACCATCAAGCTTACCAAATCCCAGCTGGCCTGGAGCTCCCTCTGTAGACCAGGCTGGCTTTGAACCCACACTGTGTCAACACCATGTAGTCAGCTTCATGAACTCACAGAGATCCACCTGCCTCTGCCTCCCAAGTGCTAGGATTAAAGGCGTGCGCCACCATGCCCAGCCAGTATGTTTTATTAAGGGAATGTGTGGCATGTGTGGCTGCTGCTACTGTTCTTTCTTGGATATGAGTACTATGGATATCTTTTTTTTTTCTTTTTTCTGTATGTGTACTGTCTGCATGCAAGTTTGTGCACCCATGTCGTGCAATGCCGCAGAGGTCAGAAGAGGGTATCAGATTCCCCTGGAACTGGAGTTCTCCTGGAATTGGAGTTTCAGATGGTTCTCGGCCACCATGTGGGTGCTGGGGATCGAACCTGGGTCCTCTGCAAGAGCGGTCGGCGCTCTTAACCGCTAGGCCATCTCTCCAGCCCCGTACTATGGATATCTTAATGTATGCAGCTTTCTTCACATTTTGGCTTTATGAAAACAAATCCATGGGTGGATCACTGCCTCAAAGGTTAGGGACAGTTTTACAGCTAGCCCAGAAATATAATACTCAAATTAGCATCTGAAACAGTGCACACTCAGAGGAATAACAACCCTTATCAGCATTTAGTTCTATCATCCCTCCCCCAACTTTTTTTGCTAAAGTCAAAAGGGGAAACTTGTTTGGTGGATCTGCAGGGATATGCACAGCTCCAGTACTGACCTGGGATAATCAACCGAGAACTTGAATAACTTTTCTTTTGTGTCTTCATCAATCAACTCACGAAATTTTTCTTTTCTTACTTGTATCAGCTCTGCTCCCAGGCTCATAAGGATGAGGGGCCTCGTGTCTCGCAGGTTCTCTGGGAGGAAGGCCTGCTGAGCACCCTAGAGAGAGCACAGAGATGAAAATTCAGAGACTGGTCAGATACACTGGCAGATTTTCGAGACAGGAAAATGAGGTGGAGGGGAATCATTGTGGGGTTGGAGCGAGGAGCACAGACAATCCAGGGCTTCTCCTCTGCACGCTACCAGCACAGCACTCCTGGAACCCGAGCCCTGAACACTGGCTTCTCTGTCCCCAACCACAGCCCCCACCATAGCCCAGCCCTGCTCCCACAGCCCCCACCACAGCACAGCCCTGCTCCCACAGCCCCCACCACAGCACAGCCCTGCTCCCACAGCCCCCACCACAGCCCAGCCCTGCTCCCACAGCCCCCACCACAGCCCAGCCCTGCTCCCACAGCCCCCACCACAGC
>VZQC01000091.1:612150-636831 GCA_009823505.1 Rhizomys pruinosus | reverse complement strand
AACCCCCAAAAAAAAAAAAAAAAAAAAAAAAAAAAAAAGGATGTGTATAAGTGTATTGCCTGCATGCATGTAAGTGCACCTGTGCTGTACAATGCCCACAGATGCCAGAAGAGGGCGTCAGATCCCCTGTAACTGGAGTTTCAGACAGTTGTTAGCCTCACGTGTGTGCTGGGACTTGAACCCAGATCCTCTGCAGGAGCAGCTAGTGCTCCTCACCACTGAGCCATCTCTCTAGCCCCAGCGTTATGGCCCTTCACAGTAGAGACTCTGTCATTCTTGTTCCTTACACAAGCTCCCACCAAGTCACTGTCTACCAATCATCCATGCCTCCATCTGCCCAGAATGCTGGCCTGAGCATCCCCAGGTCCCACGTTGTGTCCAGCTGTGTGCAGTGTATTCTAAAACCTTGAGAAACAGCAGAAAGGCAGGCAAGGAGGGGCGGAGGGAAGGAAGCTGTTCCTCCAGAAGAAGAAGAAGACAGCTAAGGGACTGCCAGACTGCAAGAAGCCAGAGGACACATTTACATTTAGTTGTTGGATCATGGTACCTCTTGGCAAGCAGTTTCTCAAGCTTACCTTTCAGCTGATGACCTCAGTGGTCTGAGGAGTACTCAGCAGGAATTTGGTAGGATGCTCTATTTTTTAATTTGTCTGATATTTTTCTTGCTTGTACTGGGATTATAGTACTGAGAGGATGAGCACAGAGATAAAGTTCATTTTCCTCTTACACCTCTGAGAATAACACAATTGGTATGCACTATGACTGTCAATGCTAGCCTCCACCACTGGCAGGCTGGGACACCTGGCTGAGGACCTGTTTCTTAAGCTCTTGCCTCTTTTAATACGCTTAGAAGTCCCTTGGGGCTGGAGAGATAGCTTAGCGGTTAAGAGTGCCGACTGCTCTTGCAGAGGACCTGGGTTCGATCCCCAGCACCCACATGGCGGCTGAAAACTGTCTTTAACTCCAGTTCCAGGGGAATCCAACGCCCTCTTCTGACCTCCGTGGCATTGCACGACATGGGTGCACCTACCTACATGCAGACTGTACATTCATATACATATGAAAATAAATTTAAAAAAAATTTTAATTATTAAAAAAAATGCTTAGAAGTCCCTTGGATGTATAGCCACACTCAAGCCCAGGGAGTCACACATGAATGACTTCTAATTATTTTGCAGGGAGAGCTGTTCTCCCCCATTTATTAATTTATTCACTAGTGATTTATATCAATATGTACCCAATCAGTGCTTTGGGTTTACAGCCTAGTACTACTCTATTTGCTGCTCTGTTACTCCAGCTTTGATCACTACAAGCTCCTTCAGTTGGCCCACATCCTTTTTTTTTAAATTTTATTTATTTCGTATGTGTATGAATATACTGTCTGCATGTAGGTCTGTGCACCCGTGTCGTGCAATGCCCCGGAGGTCAGTAAAGGGTGTTGGATTCCCCTGGAACTGGAGTTAAAGATGGTTTTCAGCCACCATGTGGGTGCTGGGGATCGACCCAGGTCCTCTGCAAGAGTAGTCAGTCTTTTTTTTTTTTTTCTTTTTNAAAAAAAAAAAAAAAAAAAGAAGAAGAAGAAGAAAAAAAAGAAATCAAGGTCTGGGTTGGAGGTATAGTGGCATATTCCTTTTTTTTTGGTCTTTTCAAGACAGGGTCTCCCTGTGTTGGGCCTGATTTCTGAGCCATGGGCCCACAAGTAATCTCTTCGGCCTGCCCTAAAGTTTGGCGACCTGTCTATAAGTTTTGCAGACAGTACATTCAAACACATACAGAAATAAATAAAATTAAATAATAAAATAAAATAAAAAATAAAAGTAAGTCAACTCCGCATAGGAATGACTCAGCATAATCCGACCTGAAAAAACGGCTTTGCCTGGGCACGCTGAGAAGGCCGGTTGCCTAGATGCAGTCCAGATGCGGCTGCTAGTTGCCAGGATGCTGCTGGTTGTCAGGATGCGGCTGCGAAGCCCGGTTATCATTGGCCCAGGATCCCTGTCACTTTCACTTCTCCCGCCCCATTCGCCAAAGAGATATAAACCGCTAACTGGATGCAATAAAATGAGCTTTGCCTAGACGCACTCCCGGTCTCATGTGGTTTTTGTTCGGGATCGCTGGCACTCACTCTCTCGCTCAGCCCCATCCCAATCAGCGGCCGGTCCGCACTTCTCTCCCAAGCCCTCTCCACGGAGCATCAGTGGCAGCCGGGTAATCAGCCCCAGCATCCCTGTAGCCCCAGCTGTCCTGGAAGTCATTCTGTATACCAGGCTAGCCTTGAACTCACAGATATCTGCCTGTCTCTGCCTTCCAAGTGCTAGGGTTAAAGGCATGCACCGCTACACCCGGCAATGGCATATTCCTTTAATCCCAGTCTGGTCTATATAGCACGTTGCAGGCCAGCCAGGGCTACATAGTGAAATCCTGCAAATAAACAAATAAGTAAAATAATGTCTAAAATTCATACGGAACTCAAATAACTTAATAGCAAGAAAACAATCTGATTCAAAAGTGGGCAAAGCCTGTTCTTGGTTACCCACAGAACTTGATGGTAAGACCTTTGCTGAAGACACTACATACATAACGAGCTGTAGAACAAACAAGGAGAGCCAGGTGTGCTGGCGCACGCCTTTAATCCTAGCACTTGGGAGGCAGAGGCAGGCAGATCTTTGTGAGTTCAAGGCCAGCCTGGTCTACAGAGTGAGTTCCAGGACAGCTGGGGCTACAGGGGATTCTTTTTGAGGACGGGTCTCCCTGTAGGCCCCAGCTGTCCTTGGAACTCACTCTGTAGGCCCAGGGCTGGCCTTGAAACTCACAACGATCTGCCTGCCTCTGCTTCCAAGTGCTAGGCTTAACGGCGTGCACCACCACACCCCGGCTCTCCTTGTTTGTTCGACAGCTTTTGTGTGTAGTGTCTTCAGCAAAGGTCTTACCATCAAGTTCTTTTGGGTAACCAAGAACAGGGCTTGCCCCACTTTGCATTCCGAACTGTTTTCTTGCCATTAAGTTATTGAGTTCCGTATGACATTTTAGACATTTTTACTTCTTTGTTTATTTGCAGGGATTTTCCAACTACGTAGCCCTGGCTGGCCTGCAAGTTGCTATATAGGGCCCAGACGGGATTAAAGGAATTTGCCATTGCCAGGGTTTGTTTGGTGTTGTTTTGTGTTGTGTAGCTGTGCATGCCTTTAACCCGCACTTGGAAGGCAGAGACAGGGCGGGATATCTGTGAGTCAAGGCTCGCCTGGATACCGAATGAGTTCCAGGACAAGCTGGGGCTAAAACAGGTCATGCTTGGGCTGATACCCGGCGCCTCTGATGCTCCGTGGAGAGGGATTGGGAGAGAAGTGCGGACCGGCCGCTGATTGGGATGGGGCTGAGAGAGGGAGTGAGTGCCAGCGATCCCGAACAAAAACCACACAAGACCTGGAGTGCGTCTAGGCAAAAGCTCATTTTATTGCATCCAGTTAGCGGTTTATATCTCTTTGGCGAATGGGGCGGGAGAAGTGAAAGTGACACGGATCCACCCAGTGGTAACCGGGCTTCTCAGCCACATCCAGGCAACCAACAGCAGCGTCCTGGCAACCATCAGTGTTCTGGCAACCAGCAGCCACGTCCTGGCAACCGGCCTTCTCAGCGTGCCCAGACAAAGCCGTTTTTTCAGGTCGGATTATGCTGAGTCATTCCTATGCGGAGTTGACTTACTTTTATTTTTTATTTTATTTTCTTATTTTAATCTTTATTTATTTCTGATGTGTTTGAATGTACTGTCCTCAAAATTATAGACAGGTCGCCAAACTTTAGGGCAGGCCGAAGAGATTACTTGTGGGCCCATGGCTCAGAATCAGGCCCAACAAGGGAGCACCCTGTCTTGACAAGACCAAAAAAAAAGGAATATGCCACTATACCTCCAACCCAGACCTTGATTTCTTTTTTTTCTTCTTCTTCTTCTTTTTTTTTTTTTTTTTTTTGTATTTTTGAGACAGGGTCTCCCTTTCGTCCCAGCTGGCCTGGAAACTCGCTATGTAAACCAGGCTGGCCTTGAACTCATAGTGATCCACCTGACTCTGCCTCCCGAATGCTAGGATTAAAGGGGTATGCCACCATGCCCGGCTTCAGACCTTGATTTCTAATAGCATTTATCAATAAAATAAAGGTACAAGGGATCCTAAGAGAAGTAGTTGATTCCAAGGCTGTGACACAAAATATACAAAATGAACCTAGAGCATTTTATGGTACTTGAAAATAAGGATGGATGGAAGGAACCCTATAACAGTGGAGCACATTAAAAGGATGTGGGCCGGGGCTGGAGAGATGGCCTAGTGGTTAAGACTACTACTAAGACTGACTACTCTTGGGGAGACGCCATAACGCGCCAGGCCAGGATCGGAAGGTTATTCCTGGACAAAACTGTCAGCCCATGAAGGCAAACAGAAGAACTGGAACCCAGCAGTCCAAGTCAACTAGCTCCAGAGAGAGTGGACTTTTTTACCTCTCATCCACCTTTTGCCCCTTTTCTAAGCCTAGGGGGCAACCTGCGGAAGAGGGGGCGTTGGTAGAATGTAAGGGCTGAGCTTGGGGTGAATGGTGATGAAACTACGGCAATATATTCTGGACACTTCATTTGATCAACTCTTGATTGATTGAACAAACAACCTGTCACTCCCCCACTGGATGGTGGGGGCTGTAGGTGTTTGGGCACAAACAGCTTGCAGATTGGTTTTGCAATGAAGGATGCTTGTACTCCTGGATTATCACTTAGCTCTAAAAACCGAAAAAAAAAAATAAAAAAAAAAAAAAAAACAGAGAAAGTTGCAAGACCAGTTATGGCAGAATGCATGATTCTGGGATGGGGTGGGGGTGGGGGGTGGGGTGGGAGGAAGGGAAATACGCTGAACTGAATTGGAAAAAATGTATGACAAGCACAAAGCATCAATAACAACTAATTTAATTAGAAAAATAATAAATCAAATAAATAAAAAGAAAAAAAAAAAAAAGACTAAAGACTATATATATATATAAAATAAAAAAAAAAATCCCAGCACCCACATGGTGGCTGAAAACCATCTTTAACTCCAGTTCCAGGGGAATCCAACCCCCTTTCTGACCTGGGCATTGCACAACACGGGTGCACCGACTACAGCAGACAGGTATTATTCATACACATACGAAAATAAATAAAAATTTTAAAAAAAAAGGATGTGGCCAAACTGAAGGAGCTTGTAGGATCAACGCGGATAACCCGAGCAGCCACTCGGAGTAGGTACTAGGTTGTAACCCAAAAGGCATGGATGGGTTACATATGATATAAAAAAAAAAAAAAATCCCTAGTGAATAAATTAATTACAAATGGGGGAGAACAGCTCTCCCTGCAAAATAATTAGAAGTCATTCATGTGTGACTCCCTGGGCTTGAGTGTGGCTATACATCCAAGGGACTTCTAAGCCTTTTTTTAATAATTAAAATTTTTTTACAATTTATTTTCCTATGTATATGAATGCACAGTCTGCCATGTAGGTAGGTGCACCATGTCGTGCAAATTGACACGGGTCAGAAGAGGGCGTTGGATCCCCTGAACTGGAGTTAAAGACAGTTTTCAAAGACAGTTTTCAGCCGCCATGTGCTGGGATCGAACCCGGTCCTCTGCAAGACGCAGTCGGCACTCTAACCGCTAAGCTATCTCTCCAGCCCCAAGGGACTTTCTAAGCGTATAAGTAAAGAGGCAAGAGCTTAAGAAACAGGTCCTCAGCCAGGTGTCCCAGCCTGCCAGTGGTGGAGGCTAGCATTGACAGTCATAGTGCATACCAATTGTGTTATTCTCAGAGGTGTAAGAGGAAAATGAACTTTATCTCTGTGCTCATCCTCTCAGTACTATAATCCCAGTACAAGCAAGAAAAATATCAGACAAATTAAAAAATAGAGCATCCTACCAAATTCCTGCTGAGTACTCCTCAGACCACTGAGGTCATCAGCTGAAAGGTAAGCTTGAGAAACTGCTTGCCAAGAGGTACCATGATCCAACAACTAAATGTAAATGTGTCCTCGGCTTCTTGCAGTCTGCAGTCCTCTTAGTTTCTTCTTCTTCTTCGGAGGAACAGCTTCCTTCCTTCCGCCCCTCCTTGCCTGCCTTTCTGCTGTTTCTCAAGGTTTTAGAATACACTGCACACAGCTGGACACAACGTGGGACCTGGGGATGCTCAGGCCAGCATTCTGGGCAGATGGAGGCATGGATGATTGGTAGACAGTGACTTGGTGGGAGCTTGTGTAAGGAACAAGAATGACAGAGTCTCTACTGTGACGGCCCAATAACGCTGGGGCACTAGAGAGATGGGGGCTCCGATGGGGTGAGGAGCCCTAGCTTGCTCCTTCAGAAGGATCTGGGTTCCCAAGCCCAGCACCCACACGTGGGCTAACAACTGTTCTGAACTCCAGTTACAGGGGACTGACGCCCTCTTCTGGAATCTGTTGGCATTGTACAGCCACCAGGTGCACTTACATGCCTGCAGGCAATACACTTTACACATCTTTTTTTTTTTTTTTTTTTTTTTCTTTTTAATGGAGAGGAGTAATGCTGGAATGTCCTAGAAATAGCAGACGTTGGGGTCTGGAGCAGAGAGAGCCAGATTATTTTTTTTAAGTCCTAAGGAAAATTGGTTTACTCTGAAGAGAGAAGTGTTTGAGACTCAAATATGATGGTATATACCTCTTTTAGCACTCAGAATGCTAAGGCAAGAAGAGCACTGAAACCCAGGAGTCCAAGGCCAGCCTGGGCAACATAACCAGGCTCCATCTCAAAATGAATGCATGAATGAAAGAATGGATGACAGATAGGGATGAGATTGCATATGGGGGAAGTTCGAGCACAGTAATGTGAGGGGGGCTGTGGGAACCGGGCTTGTGCTGTGGTGGTGGCTTGTGGCGGGGGCTGTGGCAGGGTGTGCTGTGGTGGGGGCTGTGACGGGCGGGATGTGGTGGGGGTTGTGGGGGCATGGCTGGTTTTTTGTGTTTGGGGGGCTTGTGGGATCGAGCAGGGCTGGGCTTTGTGGTGGGGGCGGTGGGAGCAGGGCTGTGCTTGTGGTGGGGGCTGTGAGTTGTGAGAGTCATGGCTGGGCTGTTTGTGGTGGGGTGCTTGTGGGAAGCAGGGGCTGTGGTGGTGGGGCGTGAGAGAGCAGGGTGGGCTGTGTGGGGGCTGTGGGAGCAGGGGCTGGGCTGTTCGGTGGGGGGGCTTGGGCGCAGGGCTGGGCTGTTGGTGGCCTGTGGGAGCAGGCTGTGCTGTGGTGGGGCGGCTGTGGGAAGCAGGGCTGTGCTGTGGTGGGGGCTGTGGGAGCAGGGCTGGGCTATGGTGGGGGCTGTGGTTGGGGACAGAGAAGCCAGTGTTCAGGGCTCGGGTTCCAGGAGTGCTGTGCTGGTAGCGTGCAGAGGAGAAGCCCTGGATTGTCTGTGCTCCTCGCTCCAACCCCACAATGATTCCCCTCCACCTCATTTTCCTGTCTCGAAATCTGCCCGTGTATCTTGACCAGTCTCTGAAATTTTCATCTCTGGCTCTCTCTAGGGTGCTCAGCAGGCCTTCCTCCCAGAGAACCTGCTTGACATGAGGTCCCTCATCCTTATGAGCCTGGGAGCAGCGCTTGATTACAAAAGTAAAGAAAAGAAAAATTTCGTGAGTTGATTGATGAAGACACAAAAGAAAAGTTATTCAAGTTCTCGGTTGATTATCCCAGGTCAGTACTGGAGCTGTGCATATCCCTGCAGATCCACCAAACAAGTTTCCCCTTTTGACTTTAGAATAAAAAAATGTTGGGGGCGGGAATGATCGACTCACTAAATGCTGGTGATAAGGGTTGTACTCCTATGAGTGTGCCACTGTTTCAGATGTTTAATTGAGTATTATATTTCTTGGCTAGCTTGTAAAACTGTCCCTAAACCTTTGAGGCAGGATCCACCCATGGATTATGTTTTCATAACGCCAATAATGTTGAAAAAGCTGCATAATTAAGATATCAATAGACGGGGCTGGAGAGATGGCCCTAGCGGTTTTTGCGGTTTTTTATGTTTATTTACTTTTTTTAAGAGCGCCCGACCGCTCTTGCAGAGGGACCCAGGTTCGATCCCCAGCACCCCAACATGGTGGCCTGAGAACCCATCTGAAACTCCAATTCCAGGAGAACTCCAGTTCCGGGGAATCTGATACCTTTTGACCTTCTGCAGCATTGCACGACACGGGTGCACAACCTTGCATGCAGACAGTGCATTCGTCCACATACAGAAAAAAAAAAAAAAAAAAAAAAAAAAAAGATATCCATAGTACTCATATCCAAGAAAGAACAGTAGCAGAAGGCCACCACACCTGCCACCACCTTCCCTTTAATAAAAATAGGGATGGGCATGGTGGCTCACGGCCTGTAATCCCAGCACTTTGGATGCAGAAGAGGCAGGTGGTACTCTGTGAGTTCTTGAAGTGATTACATGGTGTTGGCCACATTGTTGGGTTCAAAGCCAGCCTGGTCTACAGTGGAGCTCCAGGCCAGCTGCGGATTTTGGTAAGCTTGATTGGTTCTCTAACCAGAGGGGAGGAAAATAGTAAGATAATGATACAACACTGTGCGGATTCTCTCTCACTGCTTTTGCCAGAGGATATACGAAGCAAATCATGCCACAGTCACACCACTGTCATGCCACAGTCATGCCAGTGTCATGCCAGTGTCATGCCAGTGTCATGCCAGTGTCATGCCACTGTCATGCCACTGTCAAGCCAGTCATGCCACAGTCACGCCACTGTCATGCCACAGTCATGCCAGTCATGCCACTGTCACACCAGTCATGCCACAGTCACGCCACAGTCACGCCACAGTCACGCCACTGTCACGCCACTGTCACACCAGTCACACTACAGTCACGCCACTGTCATGCCACAGTCATGCCACAGTCACGGCACAGTCATGCCACTGTCATGCCACTGGTAGAGGCCAGGGGTTTGGAGGGCATGGAGATCTTGGAGATCCTTTCCTCTTGCCTGAAAGGCAATTAAAACACTGAGCCAGGCATGGTGGCATCCTTGTAATCCCAGCATGTGGGAAGGTTTTTTGATTGAAAGCAGGAGAATCCCAGTTTCAGGTTCGGCCTCTGGACTACTTGGTTGAGGACAGTCTTTTAAAAACACCAAACACCAAAACCCCTTCATTCCCCCTTTAGGCTGGCTTAGAGTCCACTCAACAAGACAAGGGAAAGCTGACTACATGGTGTTGACTTTGTTGACGGGTTGGTTTCCAGTGGTATTTGGACTGACACAGTTTAGTCTTTTTGTGTGTATGGAAATTTTAGTCATTTATTTTATTTTAAAAATTTTAAGTTTAGCACGCAAGGTGATAGTTTTCCTTCTGGCATTCCCAATAAAGTCGGTTGTTTTTGTTGGTTCTCTTTCCCAAACCCTCTCCCTCTGACTCCCCCTTTTTCCCTTCTAACCTACTGCAGACATGATGAGTTTGGGTCATTATAGACAGATTCTAGTGTAAATTAGAAAAACAGTATGATAAACTCACTAAAACTAGCATTAGATGGATCTTGTTGCTTAGGGCAGAGTTAATGTGCATATTTGAGTAAAAGAAACTAAAGTCAGGCCTGGGCATACATTCCTAGAATCCATCAGTTGGCCGGTTGAGGCAGGAGGATGAGGAGTTCTAGGCTATCTAGTGAGTGTGAGACCAGGCCAAGCTAAACTCACCCCAAACAAACAAACAAACTGAGCAAAAAAGAAACTGAGTAGGTGCTGGAGGATGGCCTAGCGGTTAAGAGTTGCCGACGCTCTTACAGAGGACCCGGGTTCGATCCCCAGCACCCACATAGTGGCAAGCACAGTCTGAAACTCCCAGTTCCAGGAGAACTCCAGTTCCAGGGGAATCGACCACCCTCTTCTGACCTCCGAGGCGCATTGCACTACACAGGTGCCCAACTTGCTGCAGACAAGTACATTCATACACAACGAAATACAAAAAAAGAAAAACTGTGTCGATTAAGGAAGACCAAGAGCAGGTCAAATAACATTTATATGTAGATACGGGCCAGAATTGGGGCCTCCTGTGAGAAAAACAAATTGGCAACCTGGTGGCTTCCTCCAGCCTAGAAGTGACATAGTCCTTTGACTAATGGATGCTGTCCCATTAAAATTTGTTTTTTGCAGAGTGTGGTGGCACACGCCTTTAATCCCAGGCACTCTGGCGGCAGAGGGCGAGGCAGAGGCAGAGGCAGAGAGAAGATCTCTGTGAGTTCAAGGCCAAGCCTGGTCTACATAGTGAGTTCCAGGACAGCTGAGTGCTACAGGGAGACCCTTTGTCTCAAAACGACCCCCCTCAAAAAAAGAGGGAAAATTGTTTTTTTAGACCAACCTCTTAGACAAAGGATCCCAGGAGCCTCGGCTCCTCCTGTGGGGCTGACAGTTGTTAGGATGGCATCAGTATTTGTGGAGTTAAACTCCAGGCAAGTTTATTTGGACTCAAGCGTGCAGATGTTCGAGCACTTCCCCCTTCCTGCTGGCTCAGCGCTCTGCTGAGCCGACCACGATGCTGACAGACAGGACTGCCTTTCTACTGATTGTTGAACGCAGGGTTTTCCAGACTGCTCAATCAGGCAGGAAATATCCATTATCTAGCTCAAATCCCTCATGTTTGAATTGAGACACCTGTTTTGCAAATACCATGGGCTAGCCAACTTAAAAACTATCCCTACACAAGCCAGGTCATGCCACATAGGACAAAATAATGACCTGGACTGCTGCCCATAGAATAGGACAGATTGTTGATTTCTGTAGTGTAATTGGCCATATGGGTCAATTCCAGCTACCAACTTGACGTCCCTCAACCTGGACTTGAGAGGAGATGCACACAGTCAGCTTTCACGAGTGGGTACGAGCTGGCTTTGGGATGTTACTGAGATGAGAAGTCCTTTGTAGCCCATTCTGACTGCTAGGAATTTTCTTGGGTGATTTCCGGGGATTGCCTTGCCTTTGTCCTGATCAGTGTCATCTGGCCAGGGGAATGTTCCTGATTTCTAGAGAGAGGTCAAGCTTGCCTCCTTGGACAGATGAGCCTAGATAAATCAGAGGAAGTTTAACATGCACATGTTAAACATAACCCTCCCCTGCGGAGGCCTCACAAGGAAATGAGTCAGTAAGTGTTGATCCCATCTCACTCTACTGTCCCAGCTGCAGGTGCGGTGGGGGAGGGGCCAGAGTAGGACATGGGCACCACGACCAGCCCAGGGCAGCATGGCCAGCCCAGGGCGCCACGACCAGCCCAGGGTACTATGAGCAGCCCAGGGCACCACGACCAGCCCAGGGCGCCACGACCAGCCCAGGGTACTATGAGCAGCCCAGGGCACCACGACCAGCCCAGGGCGCCACGACCAGCCCAGGGCGCCACAACCAGCCCAGGGCGCCACGACCAGCCCAGGGCGCCACGACCAGCCCAGGGCACCATGACCAGCCCAGGGCAGCATGACCAGCCCAGAGCGCCACCACCAGGCCAGGGCACCAAGACCAGCCCAGAGCACCATGACCAGCCCAGGGCGCCACGACCAGCACAGGGCGCCACGACCAGCCCAGGGCACCACGACCAGCCCAGGGCACCACGACCAACCCAGGGCGCCACGACCAGCTCAGGGCAGCACGACCAGCCCAGGGCAGCACGACCAGCCCAGGGCAGCACGACCAGCCCAGGGCAGCACGACCAGCCCAGGGCAGCACGACCAGCCCAGGGCAGCATGACCAGCCCAGGGCGCCACAACCAGCCCAGGGCGCCACAACCAGCCCAGGGCGCCACAAGCAGCCCAGGGCACCACGACCAACCCAGGGCGCCACAACCAGCCCAGGGCAGCCACCAATCTGTTTCTCTCCCGATTTATTTTTTACATTTTATGTACATGGATTCACTTTACATGGGCCTATATATGTGTTGGTCTATGGATACAGAGAGAGAGAGAGACTTTGTCATTACCAATTGGTAGCTGTTTGAGATGATTTATCTTTTTTTTTTTATATTTTTTTTTTTTTTTTTTTTTTTTTTTTTTTTTTTATTTTCATTTTTCTTCAGTATACTCTTGATGGCTAGTCCCATGGTAACTGTGTGTTTAACCTGAAGAATTGTCAGTGTTTTCTGAAGTGGCTGCACCAATTTACACTTGTATCAGCAAATGTAGTGGGAACCTCAGCCCACATTCTGGGTACCCCGTCTGTCTGCTGAAAGTGGACCTGGTGTGAATGGAGTCTCTGCAGTGTCTCCTTTTCCCTGGGAGTTAGAGTTCATGTCCCTAATGACTCTGATCTGATGACATTTTAATTTAAATTTTTAAATTTTTTATTTTTCTTTTTTATATATCCTGTTTTATTTATGTGTAGATTGCCATTACCTGATGATGTAAGTGGGGCACGGGTTGCAATTCCCTAGAAACCCGATGTTACCGATGGTTTTAGCTGCCCATTATTGGATATGGGGGAATGAAAAACCACTGTCATCTGCAAAGAGCAGCCAAGTGCTATTAACCATTGAGCCATCTCTTCCCGCCCTATTAAAATTTCTTAATAGCTTACATTTTTTCTGAGATAGTGTATTCCTACGTTAGCCCTGGACTTTGATACTGTAGACACCAGGCGTCTTGGAAATTGCTATATAGCAAAGGCTAGCCTCGAGCTCATGATGCTCCTGTCTTTTGAATGAGATTATAGACATATCCCAAGCCCAGTTCTCCAATAGACATTATTTTTTAAAGTCGTATGGCACACGCCTTTAATCCCAACACTCAGGAGGGCAGAAATAGGTGGATCTTCTGTGGATTCAAGCGGCCTGGTATAAGGAGCGGAGCTCCGGACACCATGGTACTAAAAAGGGGAGGACCCTTTCTCAAAAATACCAAAAAAAAAGTTAAAAAACCAAAAAAAAATCGTATTTTTATTTTATTCTTGTGGGTGTGTATTCATGATGTCTGTGTATGGATGCACATATGACATGGAGCACATATGACATGGAGCACATACAGCAGTCAGCGGGATACTTTTAGGAGTCAGTTCTCGCCTTCACCTTTACATGGGTTTCAGAGATTGAACTAGGTTGTCCAGGCTTGTGCAGAAGTACCTTTGGGGCGTGGTGGCACATGCTTTTTTTTAATCCCAACACTCTGGCGGCAGACCCGGTGTCTTCTTGAACTCTGTGAGCTTTCAAGGCGCCAGCCTGGTCTACAAAGTGAAGTTCCAGGGACCGCTGGGGCCACAGGGAGACCCTGTCTTGACAAAGACCAAAAAAAAAAACAAAAACAAAAAAAAGAAAAGGAAAAAGAAAGAAAGAAAACAAGATCTTATTATGTATCCCAGGCTATCTTCAAACTCCACTTGTATAACCCAGGCTAGCTCAGAAATCACAGTGATCCTTCTGCCTCTGCTCTCAAGTACTGACATTACAGACACCATCACCATCATCTGGCTTGCCCACCTTTTTTTTTTTTGAGACAGGGTCTCCCTGTAGTCCCAGCTGTCCTGGGGAACTCACTCCGTACCTGCTGGCCTGAACTCACAGAGATCCACCCTGCCTCTGCCTCCTTCTAGGATTAAAGGGTGTGCCACCCCCGCCGTGTGGTGGGGGGTGGTACCACTCTTATTATAAGATATAAATATTATAAGATATAAAAAGAAACAAGTTAACTCCAATCTACTTTATTGGACTCAGCATTACCTAAAGTATTATTTCAACATATTATCAATCCCCAAATTACCATTTCCCAGTTCTTTGTAGTTGTGAGTGTAATTCAGAAGCCCACATTTCAGGCCCTCAATAGCCTACTTGTGGCTTGATACTACTGCAAGAGGACAGCACAAGCCTAAGGGAGGAAGAATGGAGAATGGTAACGCAGACAGAGAGAGGAAGGTGGGCTAGGACAGGGTGGGGTGGTGCTGGGCCCAGTGTGTTTGGTGGTGGTGCTGGGCCCAGTGTGTTTAGACATTGGAACAGCCGGAGGCAAGGCTGGAGGGGAGAGGCTGGGCGGAAAAGAGGCTGAGGCTTTAGAGCCTCCTCAGGAGGCCTATTTCTGCTTGCCATTCAGTGATGAGGAGTGTGCCAGAGGTTCCTCAGGGAGAATGACTGGTATATCTTCCGGAAGGATCTGGTTCAGCTGCTGGTGGCGCCTCTCCAAAGGAAACCATTCGTCCCAACCAATATTAAGAAGAAAGAGATCTACAACCCGAAATCTTTGGTCCTAGATCTGTGTAATCTCAACAAGAAGTCTAAGCAACGTCATCCCATTTTCCAGGCACCCCAGAAATACCGTCCCCCACTGAGGATTGTCCAAGCTGTCTCAGCACCCCGGCACAAAATCCAAGAACTCCTGCCTCAGTATAAGAATGCAGGAGTCCTTGTTTAGAATAAATAAAGGATGTTGGAATTGTTCTCCCTGTGCTCTGGATGACGACCATGGGAGCCGCAGGCTTGGAGTGGGGAACCACGAACCGAGCCAGGGCTAGGAGAGGTGTTGTTTGGGAGTGTCCCTGGGGACTCCCTTGACAGAGGCGATCAGGGCTGAGGGTGTGGCTGGCTGGAGGCTGCTGTGTGTGTGTGTGGCCTGGGATTGCTCCAGATGGGACTGGACTGTCTCACCAGTGACCTAGAGCAGCAGGACCAGGAGTAGTGGGGTGCAGGGGTCCCACACAGCCATCCTCCATCTACAGTCAATAGATGTGCCGGAAACTAGCACAGGCCTGTTATCACCAGCTAACTCGTGCTTAAGGGCCAGGGGGCCAGGGGGGCGGGGGACACGACACCATATTTTACATGATTCCTACTGTTTTATTTAAGCATGACCAACTAATTAAAAATTTCTTTTTGGTCTTCTTGGACAGGTCTCCCTTTGCCCAGCTGCCTGGAAACTTGCTATGTAGGACCAGGCTGGCTCTGACTCATAGCGAATTTGCCTGGCCTTCTGCCTCCTCCCAAGTGCTGGATTAAAGGGGTGGCCCCACCATGCCGGCTTAATTAAAATTATTTTAAACAAAACACATGTAGGATGTGCTGGGCTTGAGGGCTGTGGGCTGGGTCTCTCTAGCTGACTGACAGGGTGTAACTAGGGGAGAGGGACACAAAGAGCTGGAGAGAGTGCGGCCTGCCAGGCGTGGGTGGCCTGCCAGGCCTGGGCATCCTGATAGCAGAAACCCACCAGTGATGGCGTTGCGTTCAGGCAATTCCTTGGTCCTCTGGTGGTGTTTTCTGGGGAACCCATTCAGCTGACCTCCAATTCAGTTGTTTCTCACCCAACCTCCAGCACCACCAAACCAAGCACCAAGCACCCTCTCCTCATGAGCACTAAGAGGTCTGGGAGAGGCTATGAGCACACAGGGGCCTCCTATCCCCTGTGGCCACAGCCCTTCACACCCACCTCTGCATCCTAGCAGGGAGTGGCCTGGGCTGCAGATCAGGAGGCCCCCCCCCACCCCGTTTCTCCACAGTGCTCCTTGAGTGCTTCCAGACCATGACCTGTGTTTCTGTCTCCCTGATGGTCAAGTTTAATAGTTTTCATGGATAAGAGGTTAAGAATAGTAGTTTATTACTTTTTTTTTTTTTTTTGGTCTTTTAAGGACAAAGTCTCCTGTAGCCCCAAGGCTGCTCCTGGAACTCACCTTGCCGACCAGGCTGGCCTTGAACTCACAGAGACCACTGCCTCTGCCTCCCAAGTGCTGGGATTAAATGCATGTACCACCATGCCCGAGAATAGTTTATTTTTTTAATTGTTTTTAAGACAGTCTCATTATGTAGCTTTGACTGGTCTTACACAGATCAGGCTGGCCTGAAACTCACAGACGATCCACCTGCCTCTGCCTTCCTGAGTTGTGACATTAAAGTTGTGTGCCACTACACCCAGCATTTTTTTTTTTTTAATATTTTTCTTTTCTCTTTTTTTTTTTTTTTTTTTTTTTTTTTTTTTTTTTTTTTCTTTTCGGTACAGGGTCTCCCTGTAGCCCAGCTGTCCTGGAACTCACTCTGTCGACCAGGCTGGCCTTGAACTCACCAACGATCCACCTGCCTCTGTCTCCCAAGCGCCTAGGATTAAAGGCGTGCGCCACCACGCGCCGCCGGCCTTTTCTTTTCTTTTTTTAGGCGGAGAGATCTTTTTTGAGATAGGTTCTCCTTTAGTCCCCAGTTAGCCTGGAATTCTCTATGTAAACCTGGTGGAACTCGAGTCAGAGAGCTTACTGCTCTGCCTCCTGAGTTCTTGGATTAAAAGCATGTGCCACACAGCTGGGCTACAGTTTTTTATTTTTAAAATAAAAATAATAATAATGACTGATAATAATAATAAAACTGAGTATGACCTTGTATGTTTTTAATTCCAGCACTGGAGGCAGAGGCAGGTGGCTCTTTTGAGTTTAAGGCCAGCCTGTTCTACAGAGCGAGGTCCATAGCCAGCTGGGTGCTACAGGGAGACCCTATCTCAAAAAAAAAAAAAAAAAACAAAAAGACATGGTCAACAGTAGAGATTTTTATTTAGAGTTACACAGTTTCTTGTGCACTAAACGGAGGAATAGATTTGATTTTTTTTTTTCCTCTCAGAAAGGAGTGTGGATTTAAGATGTAGAGATGATAGATTTAAGGACTTTGACTTCCCTGGAGACAGAGTCAGGAAGTCAGGTATATCTAAGCTGGGTGGGGTAGTCATGCCTGTAATCCCAGCAGTACAGAGGTAGAGGCAGAGGATCAGGAGTTCAGAATCTTTAGCTATGTATCATATTGAAGGGATAGCCTGGGCTACATTAGACCTGTTCAAAAAACAACAAAAAGCCAGTGTGGTGGTTTGGGATGAGACTGTCCCCATAGGCTCCAAGTACTTGAGTGCTCAGTCCCAGCTGACAGCACTGTTTACAGAAGTTTAGAAGCACATCACTGGGAATTCATAGCCTTGACCCCTTTCAGTTCTGCTCTCTGCTTCCTGATGATGTTTGGAAATGTGTGCTTTCGTTCCGGCTGGTAGATGGCCCTGTGGTTAAGAGCCCTGACTGCTCTTGCCGGGACCTGGGTCGATCCCCAGCAATACTCCGGCTGATAACCATCTTTAACTCCAGTTCCAGGGGAATCCAGTGCCCTCTCTGACCTCCGCGCATGCCTGACACAGGTGCACAAAACCTACAGCAGTATTACATTTATACCTAGCAACAATGAATTTTACAAAATATTAAAAAATTAGAGATGTGCGCTTTCAGCTTTCTGCTTCCACACTTCTGTGATACCTCGCTTTCCTGCCATGATGGACTCTTCCCTCTGGAACGGTAAACCGGATTAAACCTTCATTATTTTTTTTTTTTTTGGTCTTTTTTTCAAAAGACCGGGTCCCCTGTAGCCCTAAAGCTGTTCTGCAACTTGCTCTGTAGACCAGCTGCTTTAAACTCACAAAGATCCCCCTGGCTCTGCCTTCCTGAGTCCTATGATTAAAGGCATGCGCCACTACGCCTGGCAACTCTTCCTTCCATAAATTCCCTTGGTCATGGTGTTTTTTTGTTACAGTAACAGAAAAGTAACTAATAGTGTAAGGAACATCTACAATCCTGGAAACCCTGGCTGTGACTTACAAATGCTGGGGATCACCGCTTTAGGGTCAGGAAAGTTGGGGTGGCTGACTAGGGATCTCTTTGTGTTAAAGTCCGTGGCTCCAAAATGATGCTTGTGGGAGATGCACCTACTGACGTTCTGGAGTAGGTTCAAGGGAGGATGAGCCAGTCTGTGTTGCCTTGCTCTCCAGGCTAGGGCTCAGCCTGTAGAAACAACCAGAGAGTGCACATTTTAACCTTGATGGGTCCTGTGGGCCCTGTTGCCACTACTCAGCTCCACATCACGAAGCAATGATAGAAAACATATAAATGGAGTGTGTTGTGGCGATGAATAAAATAAAAAAAAAAATAGGGTGCTGGGTCTTCCTCTATTGACTGTTGGCATAGTGGCAATAGTTTGCTGGCTCCTGCTGTAGGTAGTTGCGAGCTTTAAAGTTTCTTGAGCAGAGGTAACTTCGCCAGAGAGGAAGATGGCTACCACACTGAAGGCTCCTCGTAATCAGCTTGCTAAGCATCTGACTGTAGGGTCCAGGGACCTGCGGATCCAGCCCAGCTCTACCACTTGGAGCTGTTGAGGACTGAAAGAAGTGATACATTTATCACAAGGTGCAAGTGTTTGTTTGTTTGTTTGTTTGTTTTTACTTGTTTGTGTTTGTTTTTTCCAACCAGGAAACTTGGATACCACTTCCTGAAGTTTTTTTGGTGGACGAGAGAAATTTCCAGAATGGACACCTATCCTCCGGGTGTAGCGAAATGCGCCCTGGACGCTTGTGTGTGCAGCACCTGCTTCTCATTCCCAAACTCCAGAGGGGAGCAGAAAGAAGAAGGACGCGTGTGAGTTCAAAGCAGCTCAACTATATAGCGTGATCCTGTCTCACAAAAACAACTGAGCCAGGTATGGTGGCACATGCCTTTAATCCCGCATCAGGAGGAGAAGCAGGCAGAGCTCTGTGACTGACATGTTAACAGCCTGATCTTACATCGTGGAGTTTCAACAGCCTGAGGGAAAGAAGCGAAAGAAGAGGGGTGTGAAGGAAGGGATGAGAGCGGACGAGAAGAGAGAGAGACCGAGAGAAGGGAAGGACTGCCTCGAAAGAGCACCCGGGGTGTGAGCCCCCTGGGGAGGAGGGGGTAGGGAGGGCTTCAAGAACTCTGAAGGAGAAAAAACCACAGTGTTCTCTGAGGGCCCCAGTGTAAAACAGAGAACTATGGCGTAGAGGTTTGTACCCCTCCCCCTTGCCCCCCTACTCTCATATAGAACTTTTGAGTGGCCCTTATGGTATGATGTGGGGCTGCTGCTTCAGCGAACTCCCAGCACACAGGAAGTGCTAGGTACACTCCAGAGGCTATTAGCATCCTTTTAACCACAATCCATATAATCACAGATGGCTTCCCCCTTCAGTGGACCGGGTATCAGAGGCTGAGCCTCTGAGATCAGTGATAAAGGCCATCAGTGAAGAATTTGGGGTGGGAGGGGCCTGGCTGATGTCTCACCCAACCCCACACTCTAAGTGAGCTGGCAACCTGGAAGGTGGAGAACAGAAGTGTTACCCAAATATTAGTGGGGACTGGGAAAGGGGACTGCTTAAAAGAAGAATGGTGAGGCAGTGGGCAGGGCCAGTGTTGATGTTGGGTGGCCACACCTCTGAGTGGTTTAGGACTGGGTGGTTCCCAATTACCCTGTATACCCCACCATCACACACAGAGAGAAATACTGCAATGAAGAGCAGCGCTCAGATTCAGTCAGGGAGGATAAATGAGGGTTTATTTGGGAGAATTCATTCAGGAGTGAATACAGTGTCCTTTGGCACACGAGTTAACAAGAGATTATGTGGTCCCGGCCTCAGATGTTGCGGCCCAGGAGGCCGCCTGTGTTTTCCATGGAAAGGAAAGTGCAAGACCTTTTGGTCCATTGTGGAATCCTATCACTCTGGAGGACCAGAGGCTAAAGGTTCGCCACAAGCTCGAGGTTGCCTGGGCAGCAAATTCCAAGCCAGCAGGGCTGCATTACTTAAACCGTGCTCAGAAAATCCAAACCGGGCTGGAGAAAGAAACCGCCTCAGCGTTTAAGACCACCGACTGCTCCTGAGAGGAGCCGGGTTCGATCCACAGCACACACACGGTGGCTGAGAACCAACCGTAACTCCAATTCCAAAAGAACTCCAATTCCAGGGGAATCTGGCGCCCTCTTCTTACCTCCAGCATTGACACAACACGGGTTCACCAACATACATGCAGACAAAAAAAAAAAACCCTCATACACATAAAAAATACATAAATAAATTAAATTATTAATTAAAAATAAAAACCAGGGAACTGGGCCTGGGTTTCGGCATAGAGCACTGGTCCGTTGGTAAAGCACCTGTGCACAGAGGTTGTTTTAGGCTTTTACATTGCTATGATGAAAGAATGGAAAGGCTTGTTTTGGTTGTTTTTGTTTTTCATTTTTGGGTTTTTTTTTTTTGTCCCCAACACCTCAAGTAATTTTTATTTATTTATTTGTCTTTTTTTTTTCTTTGAGGACAGGGTCTCCATTGAAACCCCAACTGTCCTGGACCCTTCCACTCTATAGGTACCAGGCTGGCCTTGAAACTACAGAGGATCACCTGCCTCTGCCATCCAACACTGGGATAAAGGTTGTGTGCCACCGGGGCATGCGGCGCACGCCTTTCCTCCTAGCACTTGTGAGCAAGGGCAGGCGGATGGATCTTGTGGTTCAGGGCCAGCCTGGTTCTACAGTGAGTTCCAGGCCAGCTGGGACTACAGGGATCCCTGTTTGTCTCGAAAACACCAAAAAAAAAAAAAAAAAAAAAGGTGTGTGCCACCACACCAAAACTCCGTTTTATTAAGCTCAGTTTTTTTTTCCAGGCTAGACAGTCCCAAAATAGCACATTGTTAGCTCTGGTGAGGGGTGCCGGTCCCCTGAGGCTGTATCGTGTGGCAGGTGGCATCACACTGGTGAGAGTCCATTCAAGGGGCAGGGGCATTGTGAGACAAGAAGCTGATCTGGAGCACGGGGCCAGCCCAGGCTCATTCTTTTATAACAGCTGATTCTTGGGATTCATTTAGGACTCATTAATTTTTTTTTAATTTTAAAAAAATTTTTTATTTGTTCATTTGTTCGTATGAATGTACTGTCTGCAGCAGGTTTTTGTTCACCCGTTGTTGTGCAATGCCATCGAGGTCAGAAAAGGGCATCAGGATTTCCCCTGGAACTGGCGTTAAAGATGGTTTTTTTTTTTTTTTTTATGTGGGTGCTGGGGCTCCAAAAACCCGGGTCCTCTGCACGAGCAGTCAGGCTCTTAACCACTAGTCATCTCTCCAGCCCGAAGACTTTTTTAATCCTTTGAGGGAAGCCCACTGCCCCCAAATAATCCAAAGACCTCCCCATCCATAGTCGGCCCACCTCTTTGTTTTGTTTTCCTTTTTGAGAACAGGGCCTTTATAGCCCAGGCTGGAAACATGCTCTACACTTAAGGATGACCTTGGATTTCTGCTCTTCCTGCTTCATCTCCCAAGTGCTGGATTACGGCATGTAATTACATACCGACAGTCTAGTCATTACAGTGTGAGGGTCCAACCTGGAGCGGCATTGCTAGGCAAGCTCCTCCCCATCCCATCGGGCCCCACCTCTGAAAAAAATCCACTGAGCTCTTTTTTTTTTTTTTTATTTATTTCTTTGTATGTGATGAATGTACTGTCTGCATGTAGGTCTGTGCACCCATGTCATGCAATGCCTCGGAGGTCAGAAGAGGGCATCGGATTTCCCCCAGAAACTGATTCTGGAATGGAGTTTCGGACAGTTCTCGGCCACCATTGTGGTGATGTGGATTGAAACCGGGTCCTCTGTGAGAGTGGTCGGCACTCTTAACGCTAGGCCATCGCTCCAGCCCCCTTTGANAAAAAAAAAAAAAAAAAAAAAAAAAAGAACAAACAAGGAGAAATCACCCTGGTGCTGACTTCAGAGCCTTGTATCTACTGGCTAGTGTTCATAGTGTGGAAGGTTCTATGCATGCTATCAGAAGGACAAAATAATCATCAACCTGACCCCAGCTGTGAATCCTTTGCACTATAACAACTGGCCCAGCAAGACATGGCCATCAGTGCAATAGTGGCACAAATATCATGGGAGTAACCAACCACTCTCTCGTTGGATTTAAGATGCGCTTCATAGGATGGAGCCCATACACTGATATGAGGCTCAGGAACCTGAGGCTAAATAGGTCACAGGACATAGAGGAGAACCTAATACTAGTTTTCTACTAAATAGTAAGCATGTTAAACTGACTCCTAATGAGTTGTTATATCCATAGATGAATACATCTTTCAACTCTCACCAGAGAAGTTTCTTTATGCAGCAGGTGGTGATCAACACAGAAACTCACAATGAGCCAATGTACAGAGAACGAGAGGCTTCAGGGTGCTTATCCCTGAGTAGGCATTGTCTTAGTTACTTTCTATTGCTGTGCTAAAACAACAACAAAAACAAAAACAAAACAAAACAAAACAAAAAACAAGAACGTGCTCTCTTTGTGTTGACTTTGGACAGAAAGAAAACAGTTGTTGTCTGAGCTTTATCGCATGTTCATATTTGTGTTCCCTTTAGAAGTTACAATCCTCCCTTTTCAGGTGTGATCCTGAGGGACTCACATGGTGTTGCACAAGTCTGTTTTGTGACTGGCAATAAAAATTTGAGAATCATTAAATCAAAAGGACTTGCTCCTCACCTTCCTGAGGATCTGCACCATTTAATTAAGAAAGCAGCGGCTGTTTGCAAGCACCTTGAGAGGAACAGAAAGGATAAGGACACTAAATTCCACCTGATTCTGATAGAGAGCAGAATTCACCGATTGGCTTGTTATTACAAGACTAAACAAGCCCTCCCACCCAATTGGAAATATGAGTCATCCACAGCCTCTGCTCTAGTGGCATAAATTTGTCTTGTGTACTGAAGCCATCAAATTACTTTAAAATAAAAAAATTAAAAAAATAGCCAGCCATGGTGGTGTACCCCTTTAATCCTAGCACTTGGGAGGCAGAGGCAGGAGGATCTTGGTGAGTTCAAGGCCAGCCTGGTCTACAGATCGAATTCCAGGACAGCTGGGGCTACAGGGAGACCCTGCCTCGAAAAGACCCCCCCAAAAAAATTAAAAAATAAATAAAAATAATTAAAAAACAACCAACACTGACCAAAACCAATTTTGGAAGGAACAGGTTTATTTAATCCTACATCTCCCAGATCAGAGTTCATCACTGAGGGCAACAAATAACTCAGGGAAAGGAACCTGGAGCACAGACCATAGAGGTACGCTGCTTTACTTGCTTGAACTCTAGCCTGTGCTCAGCCTGCTTTCCTATACAACACAGGACCACCAGCCCAGGGGGGCACCACCGACAGTAGCCTGGGCCCTCCCACATCACTCATCAAGAAAATGCTTCACAGACATGGCCACAGGCGAGTCTGATAGAGGAAACTCCTCCATTGAGGTTCTCTCAACCCAAGTGTGTCAAGCTGACAATTGATGCTAGCTAGAGCAGACACCTTTATCAAACTTCTGCCTCCCGAGGCTCAGGGATCATTGAAGAAGAGACAGCAGAAAGACTGCAAGAGTCTGAGGTGGCTGATGAAGAAAAAAAACAAGAGTTTTCCAGACAGCTGGCCAGGTACTCATATGAACTCACAGCAATGGTGACAGCATGCACAAGTCCCATGCAAGCTCAAACCAGGCCAGACGAAATCTCAGCATAGACATACAGACATGGGGAAGTGGGTAAGAAACCTCAACCCAACCAAGGAACCTAAGGAACTTTTGAAAACTGATAGCTGTTGGGAGGGTGAGTCTCTTTCAAGGATGGGACTCTTGGTAGGTTAGTCAGGCTCCAGTGGACGGATCCACAGCGAAGGACATTTAAAGACACAATTGGACTCTAAACTCTATAGGATATATATATACATATATATATATATATGTATATATATGTATATATATATAATTGGGCTGGGGCAATAAAGGGATGTGCAGATAAGGGAGTAGATCTAAATACCATCAAATTATATTATATGAAAATTGCAACAATTCGGGACTGGAGAGATGGCCTAGCGGTTAAGAGCGCCGACCGCTCTTGCAGAGGACCCGGGTTCGATCCCCAGCACCCACATGGCGGCAGAGAACCGTCTGAAACTCCAATTCCAGGAGAACTCCAGTTCCAGGGGAATCCGACGCCCTCTTCTGACCTCCGCAGCATTGCACGATACGGGTGTACACACTTGCATGCAGACAGTACATTCATACACATACAGAAATAAATAAAATTAATAAAAAAATTAAAAAAAAAGAAAATTGCAACAATTCAATTAAAAAATTCTCCAGCTCCAGGGGAATCCGAGACCCTCTTCTGACCTCCGTGGCATTGCATGACATGGGTGCACAGACCTGCATGCAGACAGTACATTGATACACACACAGAAATAAATAAAAAAAAATTTAAAAAAAATTCAAAAATTGAAAAATTAAAATAAAATAAAAAAGAAACTAGACAAAGGACCTCAAGAGACATTTCTCAAAAGAAGACATAAAAATGATCAATAGGTACATGGAAAACTGCTCAACATCGTTAATTAGGAAACTAAATGAAAAACTCAGTGAGATACTGAATCACAAAATTATGAAATGGTCATTGTCAAAAAGAGACAACAACAACAACAAATGTTGGTAAGGATATGGGGGGAAAGGTCTTCTACACTTTAGGAACAAAAATTAATATAGCTATTATGAAAAATAGCATATGGGCTGGAGAGATGGCTCAGTGATTAAGAGCACTGACTGCTCTTGCAGAGGACCAGGGTTCGATTCCCAGCACCACATGGCAGCTAAGAACCATCTTTAAGCCAGGCGTGGTGGTGCACACCTTTAATCCCAGCACTCGGGAGGCAGAGGCAGGTGGATCTCTGTGAGTTCAAGGCCAGCCTGGTCTACAGGCCTAGTTCTAGGCCAGCTGGGGCTACAGGGAGACTCTGTCTTAACCCCCCTCCCAAAAAAGTATAGAGGTTCCTTAAGCGAATAAAAAAAAAAAGCTATCCTGCCGGGCGTGGTGGCACACGCCTTTAATCC
>VZQC01000091.1:588225-610131 GCA_009823505.1 Rhizomys pruinosus | reverse complement strand
AGACGTGTGCCACCACGCCCGGGTCTAACTTTTTTTTTTTTTTTTGTCTTTTCGAGACAGGGTCTCCTGTAGCCCCAGCTGTCCTGGAACTCACTCTGTAGACTGGGATGGCCTTGAACTCACAAAGATCCACCTGCCTCTGCCTCCCAGTGCTAGGATCAAAGGCGTGCGCCACCACACCCGGCTGCATAATTAATTTTTTTAAGGTGTGTGTAGCAGTCAGAAGACAAGTGCTGGGCATCAGTTCTGACCTTCCACCATGGGTTTCAGGGATCTAACTCAGGTTGTCAGGGTTGCACGGCAAGCACATTTACCTGCAAAGCCTTCTCACCAGCCCAACATTGTTTCTTATCATCAAACATAGAAGGAGTGTTTCTAAGCCTTTCTTCCCATGACTCAATTCTCCCAGCACATTCATGGAATATGCTATAGTGTGAACAAAGTTATCTGTTCACTTACCAGAAGCTCTCCTTCTTCCACAGTATGAACCTTCATGTAGACCCCCACTACAGCTTCCTTGGGGAGTTCACCAAACATGGTATTGACCATGGTACATTTGATTGATGTTCCATACTTGGATCTGAAACATGACAGCTTGTTAGAGAGAGGTAGCTTATAAAACAGATTATGAGGCCCTCAGTAAGTAGCCCTCCCTCACTACATAGGAGAGTCCTCCCACCCCTGGAGAATCTACCTCCCAAGAAGGAAAGAGAACCTAAAATTAAACCCTGAGAGAGACTGACTGTCACTGTCAGGGATCAGAACACATAAGAGAGACTAGACTTGAGAAAGGAACTAGGGGTCCTTAGGTCACTAAAAGGTGCTTCCTAGAGAACAGGTGACTGCATGCAGCTGAACCAGTCTGATGGACAACATTGTCCAGGCATAAAGTTTAAGCTGCCCAGGAAAGAGTTGGAACTCACGTCTACTTAATTCAAAACTCCTATGGAAGAAAGAATTTCTAACAATCAGAGCTATCTAGAAGCAGAACAGACTAGGTTTTTTGTTTTTTTTTTTTTTAAATAAAAACTAGGCTTTGTCCTCTTAGGGACACAGAAAAAGTTGGGGCTTTTTGACAGGAAGGCAGAGAAGAGGTGACTTATCCACTGGCAAAGCCAGGTTTCCCAGGACAGTCCGCAGACCAGGACTGTGTTCATATTGCAGTTAATTTTGCACAGGTTCCTACTGTGCTTCCTTTGGTCTTGTCTAAGGCAGGAGGAGGGAGGCCGTGTGGTTTAGATGAGAGGTCAGGATGACAACCAGCTAAGAATACAGCTGGGCTCACACCACACAAGAACAGGATGTGCACACACACGCCACATACCCAGCATTTTCAACATCAATTAATATGTATGTTTTGCCTGCATGTATGTAAGTGCACCACATGCATGCAATGTCTGCAGAAGTCAGAAGAGGGCATTAGAGCCCCTGAAACTGGAGTTACAGACAATTGTTAACCATCAACTGGGTGCTGGGAACTGAATTCAGGTCCTCTGCAAGAAGAGACATTGCTCTGAACCACTGAGCCATCTCTCCAGCCTTTATCTTTTACTTCTAGGTCCAACTTGTCCCTTTCTCCTTTACTGATTCTGCTGGGTCTGCTTTATCTCTACCCTTGGGAAAACTGGGATTGGGATTGCAAGTACTAGATTCCTTGGATGGAATATCCATCAGAGGGAAGGCACCCTGGAAGCCATGTGCTGCTTTCTATAGAGACCAGCACATCAGCAGCGTTAGTGGGCAGAGTGAGGTGGCCCTCAGAGAACCAGGAGGGTGACACGGACACCACTATTTATATCTTTTTACTACTTTAATCTCAGACTGAAAGGGGAAGAGGGTCAGCCCCTGCAGCCCAACAGTGAGCCATTCTGAGTGTTCTTCTGCTCCCCAAGCTCTCAAGGGAAGGCAAAGGTGCAGGTCTCAATGTGAATCTGTCTCATGTTATTTGTGATCATTGTACCGAAATAAAAGATGAAGCATTAGCCTGCTGCTTGGCTGAATCCTGAATTTGCCATTTCCTACTTATGTGACCTTGAACAGGTGACTTCATCACAGTGAAATTCAGTTTCCTTTTCTGAAAAATGGAAGTGACGGCTCGGGAAGTGACGGCTCCTCGGATTGTGAGAGCCAAGGAAGGGGGAGAACCGTGAGGTCACAGCAAAAGTGGGCGGGACTTTTATTTGATCAGCACGTTTGTGTGAGCAAACCTCTGCAACTGGACTTGGGGAGCCTGGGTTGTACAAGAATTGGATTTGGGTATTTCCTAATTGAGTTTACATGGATAATCCTTATGTTTATTGACTATGTTTACTAACTGGTCAAATAAAAAAAATTAAGAAAGCTAAAAAGAAAAGAAAAATGGAAATGAAAATAATAGCATCCCTGGGGTTATTAGGAAGATGAATTATAAAATTCAATACTAGGCACAGAAGTACTCCATCAGTATTAATGATATCTATCTATCTGTCTGTCTGTCTATCTATCTATCTATCTATCTATCTATCTATCTATCTATTTTTTTTTTAAACAGGGTCTTCCTTTAGCCCCAGCTGGCCTGGAACTTGCTCTGTAGACCAGGCTGGCCTTGAACTCACAAAGATCAGTCTGCCTCTGCCTCCTGAGTGCTGGAATTAAAGGCGTGTGCCACCACGCCCGGCAGTGATGGTTCTTAGATGCCATGTGGGTGCTGGGAATCAAACCGGGGTCCTTTGCAAGAGCAGTCAGTGCTCTTAACCACTGAGTCATCTCTCCAGCCCCAATTATCAATATTTAATTTAACTGCTGGATAACAACAACCCTGAGACTTGGGATTTTTTTTTTTTTTTGAGACAGGGTCTCCCTGTAGCCTCAGCTACCTGGAACTTACTCTGTAGACCAGGTTGGCCTTGAACTCAGAGATCTACATGCCTCTACCTCCCGAGTGTTGGGATTAAAGGCATGCGCCACCACACCCAGCCTAAAGATGGTTCTTAGCTGCCATGTGGGTGCTGGGAATCGAACCTGGGTCCTCTGCAAGAGTAGTCGGTGCTCTTAACTGCTAGGTCATCTCTCAAGCCCCTAACTCGGGATACTTTTATATATAAACCGTAAGGCTTAGAGAGCTCAGATCCCTTGATCAGGAGCATAGAATAAGTGGCCAAGCCAGGATTTGAACCTGACTCAGACTGACTGTAAGCAAGGCTCTTATCAACTGTACTATAGCTGCCTCCCCTAGGTGGGTAGTTTGCTGAAGAAGCTGAGTCAAAAGCACCAAGCAACACAGAGACAGAATGTGAGAGCCAGATCTTTCCTGCCTTTTCTTCTCTAAATACATTGCTGTAGGCCTGAGAGGAGTGTCTGCCCAAAATAGTCCTGTGAATCAAGGCAGCCAATGCAGGTCCTCAGTACCAGACCAGTACCCCTCTAGGCTGCCTCACATACCCCTGTCCTTCTATAGTGGGTCTGTCTGCTACACATTCCCTCTCCAGCATCCCTGATACCCTCCACAACCATATCCAGAGCCTTCTATCTGTTAGGAGCTCAGCTTACTTGACCTTCGGGCCCAGCAGCTTTGGAAGACTATTTTCCAAGGTGTTGATCTTCCCATGGAAGGTCACTCCCTGTTGCTCCCTAGCTTTTTGGAGACGCAGAAGTTTCAAACACGTGAAGTCTTGTAGAGGATATGATTTGATCTGGAATTCCTTAAATCTCTCCTTAGGAGACATTTCTGTTAAGAGAAAGCATAAAAAAACACATTAACGCCGGGCGTGGTGGCGCACGCCTTTAATCCTAGCACTTGGGAGGCAGAGGCAGGCGGATCTTTGTGAGTTCAAGGCCAACCTGGTCTACAGAGTAAGTTCCAGGACAGCTGGGACTACAGGGAGACCCTGTCTCGAAAAGACCAAAAAAAAAAAAAAAAACCAAAAAACAAAACACATTAACAGGCCTTGTGCACATATAATGTGGAAGTATGTCATAGTAACCTGCTTGAATTGTCTAGAACATGAGAGAATTAAGAAGGAAAGAAAATAAAAGGGGGGGGGATGCTTCCATGAACTGTCCTCTGTGGCATCCAGAAAAAAAGAACTTCCCTATTTGGTAATACAGTTAAAAGACTAAATAAATAGAATAAAGTAAACTGAAAATTGTAACAGAGAACCATCAAGTTACATACAAAAACAAAGCCACTGAGCACAAACAGCATCATGGATAAGAGGCTGAAGCTTGGATTTGAATTCACTTCTACTTGATTCAAAGTACCTGTCTTCCCAATAATAAATCATATTTGGGGATGGGGATATAGTTCACCTGACTGAGTGCTTGCATAGCATGCACTGAGTCCAGGCACTACAACATATACCAGATGTGATGGTAAACGCCGTAATCCTAGACCTTGGGAAGCTGGAGGGTCAGCAGTTCAAGGTCGTCCTCAGCTATATAGTGAGCTCAATGCCAGGCTGGGCTAGACTACCCTGTCTCAAAAAGGTAAAGAAAGGAAGAGAGAAATATGGAGGAGAAGGAGGGAGAAGAGGAGGAGGAGGAGATTAAGGAGAAAGAGGGAGGAGGAGGAGAAGGAGGGAGGAGGAGGAGGAGGAGGAGAAGGACAGAAAAGAGGAGGAGGAGGAACAAGGTGGAAGAGGAGGAGGAGGAGGAGGAAGGTGGAAGAGGAGGAGGATTATCATTACATTTGTCTTTACCCTCATACTGGGGTAGGAACAGGAACGAAGACATGGGTAACTAGCCTCAACTTCCCACCAGCTGGGATAACAGGTATGTGCCACTGTGCCTGGCTACAGGAAAGATGTTGAGTCAGAGGCACCAAACTAAACCATGTTCAAACTTTTGGCCCACTGAATCTGGGAAATGACAAATGGTTGTTGCTTACTAATAGACGAATCACAACAAAAGGATTAGAAGATAAATCAGCAGAACTCATTTAAGACCAGAAGAGGGGGGCTGGAGAGATGACCTAGCGGTTAAGAGCACTGACTGCTCTTGCAGAGGACCCGGGTTCGATCCTCAGCACCCACATGGCGGCTAAGAACCATCTGTAACTCCAATTCCAGGAGAACTCCAGTTCCAGGGGAATCTGAGACCCTCTTCTGACCTCCGCAGCATTGCACAACACAGGTGCACAGACCTACATGCAGACAGTACACTCATACACATACAAAAATAAATAAAATTTCAAAAAGAAGACCCGAAGAGGTTCCTGTTCCCATTAACAAGATTAGAAAACGTCCCAAAAGTTGTACTGTGGAATACTCAGAAAGGTTTCACCTCATGCATGAGAGAAGAATTAGCTTTCTATCCTATACTGCTCTGACCCCACATAGCAAGCTTAAAAGCTAAGTCTTGAAAGGGCCAAGATATTTTCAAATAACTTAGGTGCATTCCCAGAATAAAGGTCAAAGTATTTATAGGAATAATAAAATACACAATATTTGAAGTTCATTGTTTAGCATGAACTATTAAAAACACCAAGGGGTTGGGAACAGGACTCAGTGGGTAACAACACCTCAGCCCTACTACAACCTAGTCCTTCTTGAACATTAAAAACACTCCCACTGGGACCTGGAGAGATGGCTTAGAGGTTAAGAACATTGGCTGCTCTTGCAGAGGACCCAGGTTTAGTTCCCAGGACAGACACAGTGGCTAACAAGCTTCCGTAATTCAAGTTCCAGGGGATCTAATGCCCTCTTCTGGCCCCTGAGTGCATTGCACAACTCAAGTATGCTTAAATAAATGAAAGCAGGGCTGGAGAGATGGCCTAGCGGTTAAGAGCACCGACCGCTCTTACAGAGGACCCGGGTTCGATCCCCAGCACCCACATGGCGGCCGAGAACCGTCTGAGACTCCAATTCCAGGAGAACTCCAGTTCCAGGGGAATCCGAGACCCTCTTCTGACCTCCGCGGCATTGCACGACACGGGTGCACAGACCTGCATGCAGACAGTACATTCATACACATACAGAAATAAATAAAATTAATTAAAAAAAAATTAAAAAAACATTTTTTTAAGTCCTCCTAAGAGCACAGAAATAAAAGTAAAAAGACAACTCACAAATTGGGAAAACATACTTGTGCCTGACAAGAGGCTCATATCCAGAATACACAAAAATCAGTTGCACCTCAAGGAAAAGAGGCCAAATAATGGGAAACAGCTTAGATTAGAGAATCTATGAAAGCCCTACGAATTTCTGAAAAGACAGTTCTACATCTCAAGCTATCAGGAAATGCAAATTAGAACTGTAATGAGGTGGTTTTTCACACCCACAAGGAGGGCCATAACAAAAAGGTAATGAGCCTGAGCACGTGGCCAGGAGTACTTGCCTCATGTAAAAGGCTCTAGAACTAGCTGGGCATCGTGGCACACACCTTTAATCTCAGCACTTGGGAGGCAGAGGCGGCAGAGCTCTGTGAGTTCAAGGCCAGCCTGGTCTATAGAGTGAGTTCCAGTCCAGCTGAGACTAAAGGGAGACCCTACCTCAAAAAGACAAAAAAAAAGGACCCTACCTCAAAAAGACAAAAAAAAAGGACCTAGGACTGAAAAAAAGAAAAAAAAATCACAAGGAAACCAAGCCAGACAATCATGGCCAGTGAGAAGAATGATCCCACCTGCTCTGCCTCCAAGTGGCTAGGATTAACGGCGTGCTTACCACCATGCCGCAGCTTGTTTCTTGCTTGTCTTTTTTTTTTTGGTCTTTTCGAGACAGGGTTCTCCTGTAGCCCCAGCTGTCCTGGAACTCACATTGTAGACCAGACTGGCCTTGAACTCACAAAGACTCGCTGCCTCTGCCCTCCCAAGTGCTAGGATTAAAGGCATGCGCCACCATGGCTCCGGCTGTCAGGTCTGCTTTCTTATACAAGTACAAAGAACAGCCTGCCCAGGGTGGTGGTCATGCCCACAGTCTGCTTGGCCTCCCACTCTTGACATCAAGAAAATGCCGTCACACAGACTATGGCACAGGACAGTCCAATGGAACCATTCTCTCAGATGAGGCTCCCTTAACCCAGGTGTGTCAGTTGACTATAAGAATGTAGCACAACTCACTTTCCATCCACTTTCAGTATAATATTACTTGCAAGGTGCTCCAGCGAGCCTTGTACATCTATAGTTTTTCTCTCTGTTGTCATTTTCTAACTTATTTTGATACGGGTCTCATGTATCCCAGCTTGGGGAACACATCCCTCATGGTCACATTCAGTAACTGAGGTTGGACTTGAACTTCTAATTCTCCTGCCTTACCTCTCTCAAATGCTGGGATTTTACAGGGGGATTTGTTTTTGTTGTTTTGGTGTTTGATTTTTTTGCTTGGTTTGGAGAACAGAGTTTCCCTGCTAGCTCCTAAGCTGTCTTGGAACTCCACTATATGGTAGCTTACCCAGTGCTGGCCTTAGGACTCCAAAGATCCGCCTGCCCTCGCCTCTGAGTGCTTGGGATTAAAGCGTGTGTGCCACCACACCAGGCATACAGACCACATCAGTTTTAGTTGGTGCCAGGAATATCAAAATCAGGGCTTCATGCATGCTAAAAAGAATGTCCTACCAACTGATGCTCCGCATCCCCAGCTTTGTTTTCTAGTTTTATTATCCTATTGTGTTGTGAGGTGAAGTACAGAAACTATTTCAATTTTTCTTTTATAAAAAGTCTTAACATTAAGTGTGTTTAAATTTGTAATTACAGCCGGCATGGGTCGGTGCACAATCTTTTAAATCTGGCTAGCACTCAGGAAGGCAGACGTGCAGGGAACTATCTGGGAGTTCAAGGCCAGCCTGGCTCTTATCACTAGAAATTCCAGGCCATACTGGGCTACACGGGAGACCCCTGTTCAAAAAAGGCCAAAAAATTTTGTATCTTATTATGTATAGTGAGCGATTTAGCCTGCATATATGCAGAAGTCAGAAATAGGGTCGTCGTGAGATGGCTAGGAGAGATAGGCCTAGCGGTTAAGGAAGCACCGAGCTGAGTCTTTGGCAGATGGACCCTCGGGTTTCGATCCCCAGCACCGCACATGGCGGCTGGGAACCTTCTGTAACTCCAATTCCAGGAGAACTCCAGTTCCAGGGGAATCCGAAGACCTCTTCTGACTCTTGCAGCATTGCACTACAGTGGTGCGCACAGAACCTACATGCAGACCAGTACATTCATACACATACAAATGAAATATAAAATTAAAAAAAAAAAAAAAGGTAGTCTGTCCCTGGAACTAGCAGTTACTAGAGGTGTTTGTTCAGCCACCATGTGGGTGCGTTGGAATTGAACCTGGCTCCTATAGTAGAACAGCCAGTTGCTCTTAACTGCTGAATCACATCTCTCCATCTCTTCTTAAAATTATACTTTTTTCTAATTTTATGAATATATTAATTTTATGAATATTATTTTAATGTATGAATCTTTTTGCTTTCAATTTATTTTTTAGATTTTTTGTTTAATATTTTTATTTATTTTCGTATTCTATGAATGTACTGTTCTGTGCAGGTCTGGTGCACCCGTTGTGCATGCCGGCGGAGGTCAGAAGAGGATTGGTCATTCCCTGGAATGTTGGAGTTAACTGGTCCTGGAATTGGAGTCTCAGACGGTTCTCGCCGCCTGATGGAGGTGGCTGGGAATCTTGGAACCCACGGCTCCCTTGTTATAGAGCGGTCGTGTGCTCTTAAACCGGCTAGGTCCAAGTCTCTCCAGCCACTGCTTTCAATTTTTATTTAAGCATACTTGAGTTGTGCAATGCACCCTCAGGGTCAGAAGAGGGCATTAGAACCCTGGAACTGTAAATTTTACGGAAGCTTGTTTAGACCAACTGGTGTCTTGTGCGGCTGGGGAAACTAAACCTGGGTCCCTTCTGCAAGAGCAGCTCAATTTCTCTGTTACTTAACCTCGTAGCATCCTCTCCAGGATCCCTAGTGGGAGTCGTTTGTTAATGTGTCAGAGGGATAGGGACTCTAGGTGTAGTAGGGCTGGAGGTGTTGTTACCCCATCTGAGTCCTGTCCCCTAACCCCTTGGTGGTTTTTATAAATAGTTATGGCTAAACAATGAACTTCAAATATTGTGTATTTTATTATTCCTATAAATACTTTGACCTTTATTCTGGGAATGCACCTAAGTTATTTGAAAATATCTTGGCCCTTTCAAGATCTGTAGCTCTTTTACGCTTGCGCTTATGATAGCGGCGGTCAGAGCAGGTACTAGGATAGAATAAGCTAATTTCTTCTCTTCCATGGCATGAGCGTGAAAATACCTTCTCTGAGTAGTTCCCACAGTACAACTTTTGGGACGTTTTCTAATCTTGTTAAGTGGGAAGCAGGATACCATTCTTTCTGTGTGGTCTCTTCACATTTTTGAAAATTTTATTTATTTTTTGACTGTGTATGAGTGTAACTGTCGCTTCATGTTAGGGTCTGCTGTGCATCCTGCTTGTTCGTGCCAATGCTTGCGTGCAGGTCAGTAAGAGGGATTCTCAATCCCTGGAATTGCTGGTGGAGGTTCTCCTTTGGAATTGCGGTAGTTATCAGATGAGTTGCTTTGTATGCTCGCCCTATTGTGGGTGCTGAGGTCAATCGAACCCGAGGTCATCTCATGCAAGAGCAGCTCAGTGACTGACTTACCGCATTATGGTTTCATCTCTCCAGCCCCCCTCTTCTGGTCTTAAATGAGTTCTGCTGATTTATCTTCTAATCCTTTTGTTGTGATTCGTCTATTAGTAAGCAACAACCATTTGTCATTTCCCAGATTCAGTGGGCCAAAAGTTTGAACATGGTTTAGTTTGGTGCCTCTGACTCAACATCTTTCCTGTAGCCAGGCACAGTGTGCACATACCTGTTATCCCCGGTGGTGGGAACGTTGAGGCTAGTTACCCATGTCTTCGTTCCTGTTCCTACCCCAGTATGAGGGTAAAGACAAATGTAATGATAATCCTCCTCCTCTTCCACCTTTCGCTCCTCCTCCTCCTCTTCCACCTTGTTCCCTCCCTCCTTCCTCTTTCTTCTTTCTCTCCTCCTCTCTCCTCTCCGTCCTCCTTCTCCTTCCTACGCTCCCTCTTTCTCCTAATCTCCATCCTCGCTCCTCTTCTCCCTCCTCTCCTTTCCGAGTTATTCTCTTCTTCTCTTTCTTTATCCTTTTTGAGATCAGGGTAAGTCTCTAGCCCAGCCTGGCATTGAGCTCAATGTATATAGTGCGTGAGGACGACCTTGACATTGCTGACCCTCCAGCTTCCCATAGTGGATCTAGGATTACGGCGTTTACCATCACATCTGGTATATGTTGTAGTGCCTGGACTCAGTGCATGCTCATGTCAAGAGCATCTTCTGTCAGGTGAACTATATCCCCATCCCCAAATATGATTTATTATTGGGAAGACAGGGTTACTATTGTAATTCAAGGTCAGAAGTGAATCTTCAAATCCTAGTCTTCACCTCTATATCCATGTGCTGTTTGTGCTCAAGTGGCTTTGTTTTTGTATGTAACTTTGAATGGTTCTCTGGTTACAATTTTCAGTTAACTTCTTATTCTATTGTGTATTTATTGTTTAACCTAGTATATTACGCGAAATAGTGAGATAGTTTCTTGTTATTCTGGCAAGTGCCAGCAGTAGAGCAGTTCTCATGGAATGCTAATCCCCCCCCTCCTTATTTTCGATGATTCCTCCTAATGTCTCGTGCTCTCATGTTCTAGACATTACAAGCATGGTTACTATGAATACTTCCAACATTATACTTTGTGAAAAGCCCTTAATTGTTGTTTTATGGGTTTTTTTCTGTTTTTTCTTTTTTTTTGGTCTTTCGAGACAACGGGTCTCCCTTTCAAGTCCCCAGCTGAGTCCTGCTGTGACTTTATGCCTGCTATAGCCAGTTGGCCTTGAACTCACAAGATCCGCCTTCGCCTCGCTGCCTCCCAATGTGCTAGAAGAGATGAAAGGTCGTGCCGGCCCTTCTTTATACGCCCCGGCGGTTGAATGGTGCTTTTTTTGTATGCTGTTCTCTTAAAGAGAACCTTGTTCTCTCCTAAGGAAGAGATTTAAGGAATTCCAGATCAAATCATATCCTCTACAAGACTTCACGTGTTTGAAACTTCTGCGTCTCCAAAAAGCTAGGGAGCAACAGGGAGTGACCTTCCATGGGAAGATCAACACCTTGGAAAATAGTCTTCCAAAGCTGCTGGGCCCGAAGGTCAAGTAAGCTGAGCTCCTAAAAAAAAAAAAAACAGATTAGAAGGCTCTGGATATGGTTGTGGAGGGTATCAGGGATGCTGGAGAGGGAATGTGTAGCAGACAGACCCACTATAGAAGGACAGGGGTATGTGAGGCAGCCTAGAGGGGTACTGGTCTGGTACTGAGGACCTGCATTGGCTGCCTTGATTCACAGGTACTATTTTGGGCTAGACACTCCTCTCAGGCCCTTACAGACAATTGTCCTATTTGTAGAGAAGAACTAAGGCAGGAAAGATCTGGGCTCTCACATTCCTGTCTCTGTGTTGNATTTTTAATCCTTTTCTTCTTTTGGCTATAAACAACATGTCTGTGGATATTTGTGTGGTGGTCTCTGTATGGATATATATCAAATGGCTCAGGAATTTTTCTTCTGCATTTTTACTCATGGTAATATATATAATAAATATAATATATTATATTTAATTATATATATTTATAATTATTTTTATATATAATATATATAGAAATATAAATTTTATATTATTAAATATATTTATTAAATATTTTATTATATATTTATATAATATCTAAGTTAATTATTATTATATCTATAATATATAATTTATAATATAATATATTATTTATAATATACAATATTATTATTATTATTATTTTAATTATATATAATATATTTACCATTGGTAAATATGCAGAAGAAAATCCTGAGCCATTTAATAAATCAGTTTAGATACTTTAAGAAATTGTCCAAATGCTTTCAAAATTGACTTTTTTTTTTTTTTTTTTTTACATTTTTTTATAGGCACTGTACGAACGTGTCAGAGGTTCTGTATCTTTGTGAATTCAAGGCCAGCCTGGTCTACAGAGTGAGTTCCAGGACAGCTGGGGCTACAGGGAGACCCTGTCTCAAAAAGACCAAAAAAAAAAAAAAAAAGAAAAAGAAAAAAAAGACAGCAGGCCGAGCATGGGTCAGGGGAACAAGCCAGTAAGCAGCCTTCCCCCATGGCCTGTGCTTCAACTCCTACCTCCAGGTTCCTGCCCTGGGCCCACCAGTGATAAACTGTGACATGGGAGATATAAGATGAATAAACCCTTTCCTCCCCATGTTGGTATTGGTCAGAGCATTTTGTTACAGCAATTGGAGGCAAACTAGAACAGAAATTGGTACCAGGATCATGGGGTATTGTTGTGACAGACCTGACCCAGGTATTTGGGGAAGGACTTTGGAACCATTTGGAACTTTAGGCTAGAAAAATCTATTGAGTGCTTACATTTTGTTGCTATGGAACTTGGAACAGTTATGCTGAAGGAGCTGTAGACGTTGGAGGCCTGGCTTGTGAAGCTTCAAAAGGAAGTGGAGAATATCAGGGCTGTTTGTGTGATTTTTTTCTCCCTGTAGCCCCAGCTGTCCTGGAACTCGCTCTGTAGACCAGACTGGCCTTGAACTCACAAAGATCCACCTGCCTCTGCTTCCCGAGTGCTAGGATTAAAGGTGTGCGCCACCACGCCCAATCTATGGCTTCCAGTCATCCGGGGCTGAAGAGTCAGATGTGATTCTCAAGTGAAACCTTTGTTTTACAGGGACAGTTGATGCTGGTTATCTGGGGCTGAAAAATCAGCTGTAGCAGGAGACCAGCATCACTGGTTAATTCTGGGAAGAATTTCCTCACGGTCAGCACACAGAAGCTGTGGTCCACAAGGGGCCTAAGCCTCCATATCAAGTGGGAAGCAGGACTACTCTTACACGTTAGTGTAAGAGTCTTCTGCACGGCTGGGCGTTGTGGTGCACACCTTTAATCCCAGCACTGGGGAGGCAGAGGCAGGTGGATCTCTGTGAGTGCAAGGCCAGCCTGGTGTACAGAGCGAGCTCCAGCCCAGCTGGGACTAAAGGGAAACCCTGTCTCAAAAAAAAAAAAAAAAAGAGTCTCTCGAATGGTTCTGGTGTCGAAAATGTGAAGCGGTCACATAGAGCAGCTGAGGCTTGGCACTGTGAGAGGTCAGGAAAAGCCATTGGTGAAAGTGCACCCTCGGTTACTGTGAAGACCCCAGGATTGCAGGGGTTATGAAGAGAAGCTTTTTTGCACCAAGAGAGTTTCAGTGGAGACCCCAGCTTTTTGGAAATGCCAGGACCATGGGACGACCACCAAGAGCAGCAGCAGGTGTGGAATGGAGCTGACCTGGGCCTGTGAGATGAGCTATGTGTGCCATGGACGGCAGAGTCAGAGAAGGAGAGCTGCTGAAACCCTTTGGAGCCCAAAAAACTGTGAGTGAATCCCAGATTTCCAGCATTGAGCTATTTTCTGGACTTAGCTTTTGCTTTTGTGTGCCTGATTCTTCCCCTTGAAATAAGATTTTGGATTTCACAGGAGCCCACAGTTAGACTTTTAAAAGAGACTGGGCCGGGCGTGGTGGCGCACATCTTTAATCCTAGCACTTGGGAGGCAGAGGCAGGCGGATCTTTGTGAGTTCAAGGCTGGCCTGGTCTACAGAGCAAGTTCCAGGACAGCTGGGGCTACAGGGAGACACTGTCTCAAAAAGACCAAAAAATAAAAATAAAAAAAAAATAAAAAAAAATAAAAGAGACTGAACTTTTTTTTATTTTATTTTATTTTATTTTATTTTATTTTATTTTTTTGTATGTGTATGAATGTAATGTTGCATGCTGAGGTTTGCACACCGTGTCGTGCAATGCCGCGGAGGTCAGAAGAGGGTCTCAGATTCCCCTGGAACTGGAGTTCTCCTGAGATTGGAGTTACAGACGTTCTTAGCCGCCAGTGGTGTGCTGGGGATCAACCCGGGTCCTCTGCAAGGCGTCGGTGCTCTTAACCGCTCAGCTATCTCTCCAGCCCCCGAGACTGAACTTTTAAGTGTTTGGATTATTTTCATTTATTTATTTATTTTTATTTTTATTTTTTGGTCTTTTCGAGACAGGTCTCCCTGTTAGCCCCAGCTGTCCTGGAACTCACTCTGTTGACTAGGCCGGCCTTGAACTCAACAAAGATCGCCTGCCTCTGCCTCCCAAGTGCTAGGGTTAGAAGGCGTTGCGCCACCACGCCTGGCTTAATTTTATTTATTTTTGATTTGAATGTACTTGTCTGCATGTAGGTTTGTGCACCATTGTGCAATGCAATGCCTGTGGAGGTTAGAAGAGTGGTTCGGAATTTCTGGAACTGGAGTTCTCCTGGATTGGATTACAGATGGTCTCAGCCGCCATGTGGGTTCTGGGGAATCGACCCAGGTCCTTCTGCAAGAGCATTCGGTGCTCTTAACTGCTAGGCTATCTCTCCAGCCCCGTGTTTGGATTTTTTAAGGACTGTGGGGCTTTTAAGGTTGTACTGTCTTATGTTGTGATATTAACGTCAGACCTTGAGGACAAGAAGTAGAAAACTTATAGTTTAATAGTAATGTGTTTTGTGTATCAAGTTAACAAGGTCAGTTGTGCTAGATAACTTAGAGTCAACTTGACACACCTGGATTGAGGGAACCAAAATTGGTGAATTGTCTCCAATGGAATTGCTGTGATCATGTCTGTGGAGTATTTTCTTGATTGTTGAGTGATGTGGAAGGATTTAGCCCATTGTGGGCCATGCTACCCCTGGTCAGGTGGTTCTGTACCATATAAGAAATTAGGCTGAGTGTGGACCAGGGGAGCAATCCAGTAAGCAGCGTTCCTCCATGGCCTGTGCTCCAGCTCCTGCCTCCAGGTTCCTGCCCTGAGTTCCTACCTTGGGCTCCCTCAGTGATGAACTGACCTGGGACATGTAAGGCAAATAAACCCTTTCCTCCACAGAGTGTTTTGTCACAGCAATTGAAAGCAAACTAGAGGGGCTGGAGAGATGGCTCAGTAGTTGAGAGCACCGACAGCTCTTGCAGAGGACCAGGATTCGAGTCCTAGCACCCACATGGCGGCTTAGAACCGTCTTTAACTCCAGTTCCAGGGGAAATCCAATGCCTCTTCTGACCTCCAAGCATTGACACGAACATGGGTGCACCAAACCTACATGCAGACAAGTACACTCATACACATAAAAATAAATAAATAAATAAATAAATAAATTTTAAAATTAAAAAAGAAAGTAAACTAGAACAATGAGTAATTAAAGAAACAAAGAAAAAAATTAAAATTCTTAGAGGTGCATGAAAGTTAACAAAATGTGCCAAAACTTATGAGATACAATGAGAGTAGCACACAAAAGAACTTTTGGGCTGGAGCGATGGCCTAGCGGTTAAGAGCACCGACCGCTCTTGCAGAGGACCCGGGTTCGATCCCCAGCATCCACATGGATGGCGAGAGCCGTCTGAAACTCCAATTCCAGGAGAACTCCAGTTCCAGGGGAGTCCGACGCCCTCTTCTGACCTCCGCGGCATTGCACGTCACGGGTGCACAGACCTGCATGCAGACGATCCATTCATACACATACGGAAATAAATAAAATTAAAAAAAAAAAAAAAGAACTTTTTGTTCTAAGCACCTATATTAAGGAATCACAGAAGTTCAAGTTGAAGCCAGCCTGGGCTACAGTGAAACCCCGTTTCAAGTGAAAGTGAATTTTTGTGGTTGTATTTCAAAGTACAGTAGCAAGGGGCCAACATGGTAGGGGAGAACTGACTATTGAAAGTTGTCCTTTGATCTTTATATATGTGCAAATAAATAAATGTAATAAAAAATGTGTTAGTAAAGTCAGGAGACATGGCTCAGTGGTGTTGTGAATAAATGGGATTCAATTGATAACATGTTTATGATTGTGAGTGCGTGGGTGCATGTGTGTGTGTGTATTGGTCTTGAAGAGGACCCAGGTTCAGTTCTCAGCATTAACATGATGGCTAACAATTATCCATAACTACAGTTTCCAGGGGATCCACTCATTCTTCTGACCCGGACACTGCACTGCAGTGTCACTTAATTAATTACATACTCATGCACATAAAATAAATATAAATAAATCAAAATCAGTGGAAGGAAAGAAATAATAAAAAATTAGGGCAGAAATTAATGAAATGAAAGTGAATGAAACAATACAAAGATTCAAAGAGGTTGGCTCTTTTTTTTTAATTTTAAAAAAATTTTATTTTATTTCCGTATGTGTACGAATGTATTGTCTGCATGCAAGTCTGTGCACACCGTGATGTTGCAACGCCGCGGAGGTCACAAGACTGTGTCGGACTCCCTGGAATGGAGTTCTCCCTGGAATTGGAGTTTCAGACAGCTCTCGGCCACCATGTGGGTGCTGGGGATCGAACCCGGGTCCTCTGCAAGAGCGGTCTCTCTCCAGCCCCAAGGTTGGCTCTTTTTAAAGACAATAAAAGATTTACAAATCCTTAGCAGAACTAACCAAAAGAGAGAAAAGATCCATTCTTGCTCTTAAATCCCTATCCCAGGCCCTGCCCCAGGGAGAGACTTGAGAAAGAAACACCTCCATGTTACATCCCTATTTGAGACAACAAAGAAATAAACAGGAGGGGCTGGAGAGATGGCTCAGCGGTTGAGAGCGCCAACTGCTCTTGCAGGGACCCGCTACCCCAGAACCGTGCTGTAAAAGAACCGTCTTTAACTCCAGTTCCAGGGGATCTGACCCCCTCTTCTAACCTCTGTGGCATTGCACAACACAGGTGCACAGACCTACATGCAGACAATACATTCAACACACAAAAAATAAAATTTTAAAAATGTCTTTAAAAAAAGAAATAAACAGGAAAATAAAATGAAATCTCATAAAAAATTTAAAAGGCAGAATGGTTGGTGGGGGGAGTCAAAAAGAGCATATGGAGCCGGGCGTGGTGGCACACAACTTTAATCCTAGCACTTGGGAGGCAGAGGCAGGCGGATCTTTGTGAGTTCAAGACCAGCCTGATCTACAGAGTGAGTTCCAGGCCAGCTGGGGCTACAGGGAGACCCTGTCTAAAAAAAAAAAGTAAATTTTAAAGTCAAGATCCTTCCAGAGACAAAGAAGGTCATTGTAGACTGTGAATGTAGCTCAGTGGTAAACACTTGCCAAGCATGTACAAATCCTGGGGTTCAAGCACCTCAAAAATAGTTCATCCTCTCATCATCAAGAGTTTAATTCTAAATATCTACTTCCTTAATAAAACAGATACAAAACACATGAAGGAAAAAGCTGACAAAACACAAGGAGACCCAGGCATGGCGGCACACACCTGCAGTCCAGCACCCAGAGGCTGAGGCAATAGAGCTTGAGGTCAAGGTCAGCCTAGGAAATATTTTGAGTTTGAGGCAAGACTGGGCTACACAATGGGATGGATGGATAGATATTAGATAGATAGATAGATAGATAGATAGATAGATAGATAGATAGATAGATAGAATAGCTACAATTACAGTTGGAGAATCCACAGCTCCATCCTAATGATGGATACTGATAGAGCAAATAGAAAAATCAGGAAGGGGGTCTGGAGAGATGGCTTAGTGGTTAAGAGAACTGGCTGCTCTTGCAGAAGAACTGGGGTCTATTCCCAATACCCACATGATGGCAACCAACTGTCTATAACACCAGGTCTAAGAGATCTGATGCCCACTTCTCTCCTTGACAGGTACTGCATGGCAGGAGTGAATTTACATACATGCAAGTATAACATTCATGCACATACAATAAAAATAGTTAGCTGGGTGTGGTGCCTTTAATCCTAGCACTCGGGAGGCAGAGGCAGGCGGATCTCTGTGAGTTCAAGGCCAGCCTGGTCTACAGAGTGAGTTCCAGGCCAGCTAGGGCTTCAGGGAGACCCTGTCTCAAAAAGACAAAAAAAAAAAAAAAAAAAAAATCAGGAAGGACACAGATTACTTGACCAATACTAGCAACCTCACCTGATTGGCATTCACAGCACCTTGTACCCCTGACAGCATATTCTTTTCAAATGCAAATGGATCATTTGCCAAGATAGACTGCATTCTGGGCCATAAAATGAGTTTCAATACATTTAAGAGGATTAAAATTGTACTAAGCATTTTATCATAGACTAACAAAAAGATAGCTGGATAGTCCCCAAATCTTTGGAAACTAAATTACATCCTTATTAATAGCCAATGGGTCAAGAAGAAATCAAAAGAGCAACTTTTGATCTGAGTGACAATGGTAACACAACATAACCAAATTTTTGGAAAAGAGCTTTTTACCTAGTGGATTAGCAGGAAGGCAGGGTACCCAAAAAACTGATGTCTCTGAGGACCTAGCCGGCTCCAAGTAGAAATGATCCCTTCCAGTCTGCCTCATCAGTGTGTCATACTGGTGACATATCTACCATACATTTGTGCATGCAGGAAGTCTTCTATGAGTTTTTTTTTTTTTTTTTTTTTTTTGGTCTTTTTGAGACAGGGTCTCCCTGTAGCCCCAGCTGTCCTGGAACTCACTCTGTAGACCAGGCTGGCCTTGAACTCACAAAGATCCGCCTGCCTCTGCCTCTCAAGTGCTAGGATTAAAGGCGTGCGCTACCACGCCCGGCCTATGAGTTTTTATGTATTCATTTACTTAATGACTCAACAGTCCTATGATACAGGGAGCACAATTTACTCACATATTACAGACCCTGAGGACATTGGTTTATAGGCCCTTGTTTAGCATCAGACCAGGCCCTGTATTCAAACACGTGGAAGGTGGCTTTGAGCCTAGGCTCTTAATCTTGACATTGTCTGTAAGAGCTGTGAAGAAGCCAGGCCCAAAGACAAAGCACTAGCCCATGGCACTCGGTTACTAAGTGGGACAGAATCGGGGCTTTCACCCCACCCCCACCTTTCTCCTGTGTCCCCAACCCCATGTTCTCTATTCTAATCTCAGGAGGACTTACTACATCCACAAAGTGAACCTTGCAAGGGCTGAGGTTAATTACTAGATCATCTCTCAAGAAACTGCTGAAACCAGCACATCAGTGCTGGTGTCTGGTAAAGCACACATCTGGGTCACTGCAAATGTTCGTCAGGGCTGGGGATACTGTGCCAAGTGTCTGTCTCTGTCTCTATCGTCTCTCTCTCTCTCTGTCTCTCTCTCTCTCTGTCTCTCTCTCTGTGTCTGTCTGTCTCTCTCTCTCTCTGTGTCTGTCTGTCTGTCTGTCTCTCTCTCTCTCAACACTGCCCTTCTAGAACCTGTTATCTGACAATGTGTCCAACAGCAGGAAATGGATAATGAGGAAGGCAGGAGATTTGTATGCCTAGGAAAACTCTGGGCTCTGGAAGCAGCTGGGCCTGTTCTCTGCAGTCATACATTCCTGTTTTGGTATCTCTATGACCCTTAGATGAAAGACTCATCTTTCTGAGCCTCAGTTTCTCTATCTGTAAAATGGAGATACAACCATACCTTATTGAAAAGCTATTATATGACTTATATAGCCAAGCTACTCATATATAATCAGACTTCAATGAATGGTGCTGGAGAGATAGCTCAGCAGTTAAGAGTACTGGCTCCTCTTGTAGAGGACCCAGGTTTGGTTCAGTTCCCAGCACCCACATGGCAGCTCACAACCATCTGTAACCCCTGTTCCAGCGGGATCTGACACCTTCTTCTGGCCTCGGTGGGCAATGTGCCAATGGGTGTACTTTCATACATGTAGGCAAAACACTCATATACATAAAAATAAAAATAAATAAAAAAGAATTCAATGAATGGTAACAGTTACTCAGAACATGTGTATGAATTTAGATAGGCTCTAGAGAGCACAGGGATATAGTACTCATAGCTTGGGACTTATCCAAAGCCACCCTGAGTAGCTAAGATATGGGTGTCCATTGATCTGAGTCACTTCTGAGTAGCCACAAGATGTCAGGGATGTTCACAGACCTTAGGAACACAGAGCTTACATTTTAGGGAGACAGCTATCTAATAACCAGTTTAAAGTTAGTTCTGGGGGCTGGAGAGACAGCCTAGCGGTTAAGAGCACTGACTGCTCTTGCAGAGGACCCAGGTTCGATCCCCAGCACCCACATGGTGGCTAAGAACCATCCGTAACTCCAATTCCAGGAGAACTCCAGTTCCAGGGGAATCCGAGACCCTCTTCTGACCTCCGCGGCATTGCACGACACGGGTGCACAGACCTACATGCAGACAGTACACTCATACACATAAAAAAAAAATAAAGTTAGTTCTATGAGTTCAGTAGGGTTAGACACAACAGAAGAGAATGCAGCTTGTATGAATGAGATTTAATGGAGGAAAGATGCTGATCCAGTGGGAGAAGTCAGGGAGAATGCTCTGAGAAAAGGATGTTTAGTCTAAGATACAAAAAGCAGAAGAGACCTGAAGGAAAGATAGGGATAGGGATGAACGATGCAGGGCGTGGGGGAAGGGAGGAGCCTCAGCAAGAGTCAGGGCCTGGGCACCAGGTTCCTACAGCTGGTAGGAGATGGGAACAAACCAGACATCTTGTTTACCCCTTTGAGCTCAAGATGGGGTAGGAACTGGAAGCAGGATGGGGCCCGGGACATACCCACCCTCACCCTGCCAGCTGTGCTGTCACATGCCCAATGTGACCATCCGGCTTACCATTGAGGTGAACCCTCAGATGTCTGTGGTCCATCAGCTCCAGATGCTGCCAGACCCACTTGTAATAGGAAGGGGAGCTCCCGAGGTCTATCATCCGCAGGATTTCACAGCTGCCCTGCCACATCAAGAGACAGAAGCCAAGGGTTAACCCCGACGCTCCAGGCAGGCCAACCTTTGAAATGCTAAGCTTTGTATTCACCTCACCCCATCCCATTGTGTTTTATTTGCTCAATAAAAGTTATTTCATGCTTTTTCTTAATAAAAAATATTTAAAAATCTACTTGAGAGATGGCTCAACAGTTAAGAGCACCAACTGCTCTTGCAGAGGACCCAGGGTTCAATCCCCAGCACCCACATGGTGGCTGAGAACCATCTTTAACTCCAGTTCCAGGGGAATCCAACACCCTCTTCTGACCTCCGAGGCATTGCATGACATGGGTGCACAAACCTACATGCAGACAACACATTCATACACATACGGAAATAAATAAAAAATTAAAAAAAAAAAGTTTCAAGCTATTCAAACCAAAAATCATAATATAGATTGGAGCCAGGTGTGGTGGCGCATGCCTTTAATCCCAGCACTTGGGAGGCAGATGCAAGTTCAAGGCCAGCCTGATCTACAAAGTGAGTTCCAGGCCAGATTCTGTGCGTGCGCGCGCGCGCGCGCGTGTGTGTGTGTGTGTGTGTGTTCATACGTGTGTGGAGACTAGAGGCCAACATCAAATGTCTTCCTCTCTCATTCTCTACCCTATTTTTGAGACAGGGTCTCTCACTAAACCTGGTCTCAGACTCAGCTATCTCGGCTGGCCAGGGAACCCCAAGGACCTTCCTGCCTCTGCCTCTTCAGCATATAGGTGAGCCAAATATGTCAGACACAATTAGTACATACTGTTTGTTATTCCATTGATATGAAGTTCAGAAGCTGCAAAAGCAAGCTATGGTGCCATCACCATAAGAGCAGTTATCTCTAGAGGGGTTTGTCATTGTCTCAGAGAGGGCACAAGGCCATCTTCTGGAGGGATAGAAATGTTCTAGGGGCTGGAGAGATGGCCTAGCGGTTAGGAGCGCCGACGCTCTTGCAGAGGACCCAGGTTCGATCCCCAGCACCCACATGGCGGCTGAGAGCCGTCTGAAACTCCAATTCCAGGAGAACTCCAGTTCCAGGGGAATCCGACACCCTCTTCTGACCTCCGCGGCATTGCACGACACAGGTGCACAAACTTGCATGCAGACAGTACATTCATACACATACAGAAATAAATAAAATTAATTA